>JAGDQP010026545.1:0-25809 GCA_022664845.1 Lepisma saccharinum
AGAGAGAGAGAGAGAGAGAGAGAGAGAGAGAGAGAGGGTCTTTAGGAATAGTGCATTTCGTGAGTGTGGGGTCCAGTCAGACAACGAATTGAGTCAAATTGAGAAGTGTGCATTAATTAACTGAAAGTGTTAACTTAGCACCGACCTGATCTCAAAATACTTTAGGTGACCATTTGTACGTTCAGTAACGATCTTTATGTTCCATGTTTATGACAACTTTATGAATTGCTATAAGCTCAGTTCCCATATTGCCTTCTTTTCTTGGTTTCGAGAATTGTTTGCTTAATCGTTTACTTACAGGGTCGAATATTAACAACAACCGCACTGAATTCGACCTTTGTCTATCTGATTTGACCTCCTCAGTCATTAGGTATTCTCCTAAGTAGAAAATGCCTTCAATATATTTCATGTTATATGAAGGGTCCTAAGCCATACTAGCCTAACCGACTTGCAATAGCCTTGTAATGCTGTTCTGGAGGCATTGTCAGACTAGCCTAAACGATAGACCAATCAGAATCTCTGTCACAATGGAAGTCTTCTCTGGCTCCAATAAAAGAGTCAGACTAGCCTAACCTGAAAGAAAGATGGCGGAAGTAATACAGTGTGGGCTGTTGTTTTCCAAAATATTGGAACGATATTTCTACTGTGAATTATAAGATTATGGTAGCGGAAGTGAATATCAACCATCTCTGATTCTGGTGGTATGTTAATTATGCTAATATGTAACACAAATTCACCATTTTTTACCTGCAGCACTGCAGCAAAAGGTCAGTCGAGTTTGCCATAACGAAAGTTACAATTTTGTTTTGCAGTCTAACATATCAGTTAAATTAATAAGACTTTGTCTATAATAGATTTAAATTTGTTATTTTAATATCTGTAGTTATTGTACAAAACGATACTTTATGGATGAAGTGGATTTGTTTTTAATAAAACAATGTTTTTAATATAAAGAGTTTTGTTTTCTAACTCAGGTAGATTTACTTCTACAATAATTGCTGAGTGTATTCGAAACTACATTTAGAAGACAAAGTAAAGTTTTAAATTGAAGACCTGAATTGAAAAACATCCCAAGTCCACCGGAGTATATTTTTCAGAAGGAACGAAAACAGTCCAAGATCTTCGTATGTTATACTATTGAGCGGAAATTATTTTGCGTTAAAAATGATTTCTGTGTTGGGATTAGGATGTAATATTTTTGCAAATGGGTAGCCTTTGGAACACATATACAGACGAACAGAAAAAATGCAAATACGAAAAAAATGGACTTAGGATGTTTTTCAATTCAGGTCTTCAATTATGAAAACGCCACATTGTCTCTTTGCGAGCTTCTGAGTTATGTATTTGAAATGAGACTGTTCCTCAAATTATAAACTATAAAGATAAGGCTAACTTAGAAACAGCAATTATGCATGTTCCGGAACATAAAGACCATGGAATCACTATGCCTGTTTTACAAGATGTTCAAATATTTAAAACCTTCCTTTCTGAAAATTAGCTAAAATGAAAATAATCTAGTATGGTTAAAAACCCTCACAAGGGTTTCAATCAATACTAGTCTACGACTGCTTTTATGCAAATGTGTTTTACGCTTTACACAAGAAGAAAACTTTTCGCGAGTCATTTATTTATTTATTCATTACGTTTGTTTTAGTTTGTCGCGAAAGAAACTGGAAGAATAAACAAGCAACATGAAAAAGAAAGGACTAATAAAGTAGGATGTAGTGTTGTCAGTGTTTTAGCACTAGCAATACTAAGGCATTTTTAATACCATCTATTACCAACGGATGGTGGTACTTCGTGACTAGTACATTTATATTTAAATATGAACTATTGCTTAAAGGAGAATGCGTATAATAATAGCAAAATGGAAGTCGTATATTTTTCAACTTACTCTTCAACTTAACACGAAATATATATTAGAACCACTGTTGAAAAGGTACTAGAAACAGAAAAGAAGTCACGCCAATGAGATACAACGAAAAAGGAAATTATAAATAAGTGCATTGTTGAAGCAGTAATAATGTTGTGATATAAAGAGTAACAATAATTGAGATTCCACGAGTGTTGTGTTACATCTGAAATTGCTTGATAAACCTAAATATTAGATACGTTATTTGGTGACATGAATTACTAAAGGGCGCATACTGTGTGTCCACCTAAATACATTTTTGTTTTCTAAGAATACTATCACAGCAACTGTTCATATAACACACTAATAAGGTGAAAGAATTCATAACAAAGAATATATAATTATTTCGTATTTTTTTAAAAAAAAACATTTACATATTATGTAAAATTTAAATTACGGACAAGATGGGTATAAAGTACCGTCCCTCCTTTGGTATTGCTAGGGTTGAACATACGGTTGTTAGTCTCTGAGCAACTGGTTTGTGAAAGCTCCGGCAACACTTTGACATTTTTGGACTGTACATCATGGTATAACAATTTTTTAATGGAATAAAAAGATATTTTTATGTTGTAAATACTTTTATAGTAAGTATAAAGTTTTGTAAAACCTAACATACAAAAGTTATGTAAACATTATATCACAAATGTACACGATGAACAGTGCGGCTGATTCCAAAAAAGCTAGCCAAAAGCAAAAAGAAAGTAACTAGTTAGGGATGTTTCTTGTTAGGTTGATTACAGTACATCAGTAATGGTCAGAAATTACTTATGAAATTGTTTATCAACATGCACGGCATGTTAAAGATAGGAATATGAACTTTTGCCGTTAAGGAGATATGGTAAATATGTGCAGATGTACAAAATTTCATATTCGTATCTCAAACTATGTTCTAGTTGTGGACCCCTGAAATTGCACATTTTAGGCTAACTGACTCACTCACTCACTCACTGACTCACTGACTCACTCATCATATTGTTTAGAATGTTTGGTGTAAGCTAGAAACATGAAATTTGGTATGAAGGTAGAGGATGATAAGTAGATAAAGGAAAAATTCCGACATTATGAAAAGGTCGCCATCTTGGATTCAAAATGGCCGCCAAACCTAAAATTTTAAGGAATACACAGCCTAAACGACTAAAGATAGAACAGTGAAATTTGGTATGAAACTACATCATTGATAGCAAATTAAGAGCACTTTTTAAAAAAATTGAAAAAGTCTTCATTTTGGATTCAAAATGGCCGCCAACCCTAAAATTTTAAAGAATACACAGCCTAAATGGCTGCCGCTAGAATAATGCAATTTAGTTTGACAGTACAACATTATTAGTAAATTATTAAAATATTACAACATATCTCTAAAGTCGCCACCTTGGATCCAAAATGACGGGTGTCATAAATCCATTTTCCAACTGCTTGAGCCAGAGATACGAAATTTGGTATAATGATGTATTATCAAGAGTAGTTTAGGAAAACATAACAACGTTTTAAAAAATTCACCAATTTTGATTCAAAGTGGCAGCTGAAATACCATTTTTCACATCGTTCGAGATAGAGAAATGAAATTTGGTATGACAGTGTATCATCACGAGTATGTCACGAAAATATACGAAAACGTTAAAAATGTGTCCATCTTTTATCCAAAATGCCCGCCTAAGCCCCACTTTATAACGACTGAAGCTAGAGAAACGAAATTTGGTATGAAGGTGTACCATTACGAGTAAGTTAGAATAAATTCGGCTCGTCTCCCCTACTAGGGTACAGCTCCCAGCTGGAGCCTGATTGCGATAAAGGGGTGCGCCCCAGCGAATCCCTCTTGGAATTTTGGGGGCAGCGCCCCAATGAGGCGAAGCGAGTATATACATTATACAAGTGTAAAAAGCTGCGAAATACGAGCAAAAGCACCAGGGGTGCTAACTGTCCAGTCAACTCCTTCAACCTTAAAACGTGGTGAAATGGAATATGGATGAGCCTAGTTCCTCGCGTCAACTTCCAATACTCCTGCGTGTCCTTCCAAGCTTTACTCGTCACAAATGTTAGCACTGCCAGGGGCATGTTATACAGGCAGAATGTGGAAGTTTCCCCATTCGGACGCAGCGCTCTGGAGTATGAGGGAATATCTGCATCATGTGGCGCAGTACACTGCAGATTCTGGTTGTGATAAAAAGACGCAGTTCCTCCAAACTCCTCAAGTTCGATGCGCTACCTGCCGTGGGATTCTTGGCGCAGCGACGCGAGCGAATCGAGGGATGTATCAACACGTACGGCAGTGCATGCAGCCGAGTTCCGCGTGTCACAAAACGTCAGCATGCTATACAGGAACAAGAGTTTATTGCGAAATCAGCGATTTTGAGGTTCTGTAAGAAAAAAGATGTTAAAAATTGAAATATGAAATTTCGAAGTATGACGTTATATCATCACTAGTAGATTACAAAATATCTGCAAAGACATAATTTTGAATCCAAAATGGCTGACTTCATAATCCACTTTCCAGAACTTTTGAACTAGGTATACGAAATTTGGCATAAAGGTGTATTAACAAGAGTAGTTTAGGAATAATTTACATTTTTGAAAAAGTTGTTAACTTGGATCAAAATGGCCGCACAAAAACTTTTACCATACCATTCGAGCTATAGAAACGAAATTTGGTATGAAGATGTACCATCACAAGTAGGTAACGGCAATGTAAGAAAACCTTTTAAAAATCGCTTTCTTTAATTCAACATAGCAGCCCAAATACCATTTTCCAAACCACTGAAGCTAGAGAAACGAAATTTGGTATGAAGGTGTACCATCACGAAATTGTATCAATAAATGGACCAAACCACCGCTATGAGCGTGCAGCCCCCGAGACGATATGGGAAAAGGCCTGCACAGCATGGGGCGCTGTCCCCAGTAAGTCTGATCACAATAAAGGGGGCGTAGCCCTAAAAATTTGAAGTTGGGGCGCACACGGAATTCTGGGGCAGCACACCCAGCGAGGCGAACCCAGTATATATATACACGTATAAAAAGCTGTGAAATCCGAACAAAAACACCAGAGGTGCAAAAAGTGGAGCCACGTTCTTTAGCCCTAAAAAGGTGTGAAATGGGAGACGGATGAGCCAAGTTCCTTGGTGACAGCATGTAACAGGAACAAAGGAACTTGGCGCGAGGTGGCAATGTTCGTGATCCTCAAGCTATAAGGGTGGTGGGGATCCTAAAACCCACTACGTCCACCGCCACCAACCCTAAGGCTGTTGCCAGCTCGCGCCAAGTTCCTTTGTTCCTGTTACATGCTGTCACCAAGGAACTTGTTCCATCCGTCTCCCATTTCACACCTTATTAGGGCTAAAGAACTTGGCTCCACTTTTTGCACCTCTGGTGTTTTTGTGCGGATTTCTTTTTACCTGTCCCATAATAGGAGTAGCAAAGCTACTTTTGTTCGATTGTGATACAGAGGCAGTAAACGACGCACGTGTTCAAAGTTGTATAGATACTTTATACTGTAGCAGATCATAATAAAATTTAATGGATCAACATCTGAAAGTACATCATACATATAAAAAGTTACGAAATAATAATTTATAAAATATCAATTATTAGTGAAACAATAATTGTTATTGGTTTTTATTAAGTGAAATCTTTAAAATACGATATGTTATTATGAAAACGTTATAATCCATTCCTCTGTCGGACTTATTTTAATTTACTTTTCTTCAAATGCATTTTCTTCGATATAAAACAGAAAAATTTTGCAAGAAGTTGCCCCCTGTGTTTTATTCAATATTCTTGATAACCACATACAATATAACCCCATGGTCACTGACTCACTCACTCACTCATCATAATTCCCAGATCAAACGACTATAGCTAGAAACACCAAATCTGTCATGATGGTACATCATCGCTAGCAGGTTAAGTAAATATTACAAATTGTATCCAAAGATGCCATCTTGAATCAAAAATGGCGGACCCACGAAAACAATTTTCCACACTGTTTGAACTAGACATACAAAATTTGGCTGCTGCTCAAGTATCATGCCAAGGGCCCGCAGGGCCACCAAATCTGGACTTCTGGCTATCTAAGGCCACTTTCGTCCTTTTGATATTTGTGGTAATTGGTGAGAATTTAATTATTTATTTATTTATTTGTTAAAACGAATAGGATATCCGCAAAGGAACAATAGCCCTATCTATATAATTCTGTTAGACTTTTAATTTAATTGGTTATCCAATTACCTAAGAAGAGCACTATAATTACACACTAATGAATGAATTAATTAATGTACAAGAAGTGTACAAGAGCCAAATATATAATGAATTTTGTGACAAATGAATTTGGGTTAATTTTGTATTATGATTAAGGATTGTTTAATAAGATAAGGAAAATGGGTTTGGTTCAACGTGAAAGTAGGTCTTTATCCGTCTTCATCCTTCTTTTTATATTCCAGGTGCCGAACGCGCTGAATTGATTTGAGTAATTTTATGTTTGAATATTTAGTTGATTTAATTTTGTAGTCCTCTGCGATATTGTATATGAAATTAATATGTGAGGATTCTTTTATAAGCCTTACTTTTTTGTGCTGTTCTTTTTGTATTTTGTGAAAGGCTGCTGTCCCAGGTAGAGATGTCCGTCCGTTGACTGTAATGTATTCAATCGAAATTGAAAAATATCCTCTGACTCAGCGTTAATGACGTTCGAAAATCTATCTAAAGATTCCTTACTTTGTGGAATGCCCAAAGTGAAAATTGTTTATACCCATTTGGCATAAAGGTGTATAATCATGAGTAGTTTAGGAAAATATTACAACATTTTGAAAAAGTCTCCTTCTTTTATTTAAAATGGCTGCCCAAAAAAACATTTTTCAAAACACTGAAACTAGAGAAACGAAATTTGTTATGAAGGTGTATGACCAAGAGTAGGTTACAATAAATGGGGCAAATATCCCCTATGGGGGTACAATCCGCTCAGGGGCATACGGGTCAGCGCCTGCAATGATGCAAAACCAGTGAAAGTTATATTATTAGAATAAACGACTAAATGAAAAGCGAAAGATGAAAGGATCGTGCAATATTCTTTTTCACAAATCTAACCTAAAAACAAGAGAAATTGGAAGACATGGAATAAATGTGTATGCTTGTGTATGTGTGTGTGTGCCTGATATATGTACAGAGAGAGAGAGGGGGGTGGGCTGGCTTGTCAACTGAAGTTGTTGGTTTGCTATTGGTTCTAACTAACTGTGAGAGTAGGTCGACAAGACGAACAAAACGATGTTTTAAGTTCAGAATATTTGACATCAGAAAACATTAATGCATCTTTCAATTTATCGCCTGATGATAAAATCGATTTTTGTAATAACATTTTAATATAATGAATTATTAAATTAAAACAATATTTATTATGGTATAATTAATAAAAAATAAGTTTTTAAAAATAAATTTTGTCATAATTCCGTTATTATATACCAAAGCATTTACAAATATATTTATTAATTATTACTAAATTTACATCCAATCAGGAATCTTTTATAAAAAACAACGTACTATTTCATTAAACAAAATATCATTTAAGTATACCCTAAAATGTTTAGTATTGTTAAAGGGGTTAAAATTCAGATATAAACTCTGACTTCAGATTCGTAATGAGCGACCCAAAAGACCATGAAAATTATATAATTTTAATTGTAACATGATATATAGGCTGTTTCAAGAATAGGAGTTGACAATAGAGAATGCTGGGAGTTACATTTTGCAACTCTGATTTCAGATTCGTAATCAGCAACTCCAAAAAACCCGAGTACAGATTGTGAGATAATTTACTTGAGTTGTTGACTTTTGGCCAGCTTTTTTGGAATCGGCCGCACTGTGCGATGTAACTATCTCTCACCTCTTTCCATAGTTGAAGGAAAACTGTTAATGCTTTTCCAAGTAAAAGACTAAGAGAGAGAGAGAGAGAGAGAGCTAGAAAGAGACAAAGTAGAAAAAGATCAAATTCATATTTCCAGACATGTTTCCCAGAATGTTAACACGCTAGTTTCACAAAATCCGTGATTGTTGGCTTATCCTTCCCTGCTCCCCGGATGAATGCTAGCTGAAGGACGTTATCACTTCGATATGCCATAGGCCTAGGACATAGTTGCTTTTGTTTCATAAATTATACTTTTATTAGGAAATGGGAAAAAATATACTTTCTAATGTTGCTTATTCTCTAGTTTAAAGCATTAAGCTTACTGGTGTGAGAACTGTCACAGCACAAGTTTAAATATTATGTGAATTTTAAATGTTCTCGTTGACAGAAAGACGAAATAAGGTTATACATTTAAAAAAACGTATTATTGTTTTTGCTTCCTTAATTTCGTAATGAATCGTTCCACATTCTAAATTCGAAAGAGCGAATTTTTGTTTGAATTGAGCAAAATATTTCATCTTACGATAGAGGAAAGAGAAACCACTCTTTCAGATTGGAATTTTATCGGAGAAATGGTGCGAAATTTCCACTAGAAAAATGTATGTCACCTTTTGTAGATTTCTTCAGTGGGAGCTGTACACTTTTAGATGAATTTCAATCGTAGCCGATCGGAATCTTTCACTTTTTTAAAATTAAACATTCATAATTTAAAAATTTGCAACTACGCAATGAAACATATAAAATGCTTGAACAAGCGAAAGGGAACATTTGTTGAAAATCACTAAGAAAAACGAATGCTCTTATGAATGGAAAAGAGGGAAAACGTAACCTTGGTTGGAATTGAACTTCGGTCACCCGACCAACAAGCTGTGGCTGTAGGCAGGCCTAGAATATTTTTAGAAGCTTAGATATCGTTGTTGGTGCGATTTATATGTATAAATGATTATTACATTATTTTTAACAATAATTAATAAATATAAAATCCCGGACTTCTCTGGACCCCGGACGTTACTCCGAACACAACGTAATATCCATGACTGTCCTGGATGTATGGTAGCCGTAGCTCTAGTGCCTACGGTAACTGAGCAACTGCGACATAACTACTTGAACGGGTGTCGCTTTAATACTTGAGATCAACGTTCAAAAATGAACTACGTCTTTAGGTCCTACTTCTTAAATTTTTACACATTTTATTACTCTTTAAATCTGTATGAGAAAAAAAGTTGTATTTGGAAACGCTTCCAGTCTTGTGCCACATAGGTAACTAAAGTAAGGAATTACTCTATCTTCCTGACGACGTCTTCTGGTGTATTCTATTCATTGCGAAAAGTTATTAGCTCTTCTATCATCATTTTTATAACTAAACGTGATTAACGTCACAGTAGAGCTTAGGTTTTGGTAGCCTACGCGGTAAGAAACGGAAGATATCAAATTTGACTAGTACATATCTTGCATTATGAACCACTCTAAATGAATTAGAAACCACTTTTACAGGTTATCAAGAATAAGTTACATCCGTAAAGCACGGACATGTTATCTCAAACGGGCAAATTTTTCTATCTAAAAGAAGGGTGTTTCGTTAAAAATACTCTTTTTCCCGATTTTTTTAAAAGAAACCACTTCTCATTAGAAAAAGATTGACAATTTCCACTCTTGTGATTTTTTTTTTTTTGCATTTCTAGTAGAACCACTTGAGGCAATTACCTATTTTATATAGATCAGTCCAGGCTTTCTATACCGCTCGTCATTAAAAATGCACCATGAAGAAGGAGAGAAGATCGCATATCCTAATTTCGCAGTTATATACCGTACGGTACAAGTAGCAAATTGTTCAACTTACCGCTCTGTGCGATGCGTGACAACGTGGTGACAGCAGAACTGCCGAAGATTAGTAGTCTATAGGCTTACCATGGACGCCCATAACAGCATCAACACGGCGAGGCATAGAGAGGATGAGGTTTTGAATATCATCCTGTGATATGGGAAGTCATGGGTCTTCGACAAGATGCCACAACTTATCAACTGTAGCGAGAGGAGGTCACTGGGGTAAAAGGCACTGTACAATCATGTAGAAGACATGTTCAATCAGCAGAGATCAGATGAGAGCGCAGAAACAGGGGAAAATTCTGTTCAGCCAGGAAGACTAGGACATCATGGACCACATGTGGGCGAGCGTTATTCTACTAGAATGTGGTTCTCAGCAAGGACCAAACTAAAGGGACCACAACCGGGTTCAAAACATTGTCGATGTACCGTTGGTTTGTCATATGTAATTCAATGCGTAGGAGATATGAACGGACACGGAATACAATTGCACCTCGCACCATGACACCCGATCTAGGAACGACGCGGCGATGCGGATGGCAGCCGTTCTCCAGCCTAATGCCACTGTACTGGCAGATAGGGGTTCTGCAGACAAAAGCGGGATCCATCTGCAAAGATAATTTCCTGTCGTTCGGTTCACCATTGTAGTCGCTCATACCTTTGCTGTGCAGTCAGCTGAAGCCAAAGCACTGGGCGCCAGTTTAATATGCCCCGACGTAGAACTGTTCGAGGGGACTGTTTGTGGAACATCCGCCTATGCGTGAGTCAATGTTCGGGATGTACCTGATCGATCCGTTGCAGCCATACGTCTGCCTTCGCGCCCCGTGGTATGGCGAAGTCGATGGGATCTGGTATGTCATTGTGTAGTGCCTTTCGTGGAGCCATCGAGTCGATATGCGCTTCACTGTGGTCGGAGTTTCTCCAGTACAGACACCAACGTCGCCGAAGAATAAATAGTATTCGCGATATGCAACAATTCTTCGGCGATCAAAGGTGGAAACCTGCTGGCAGGGCTTCCGCATTCGATGACGCTGCATCTTGAGACCATACACACAAACTCAGGTCACACGAACAGTCATCTACCACTGCACTCTGGCTCTCTGGCCGGCCTCGAATTGCTCTTTCTATATCGCATACCCGAGCCTCAGATGCGTCACGAAGTGTCGTACATATTCTTACCTTTCTATGCTCTACATATTCTGCAAAATTTGTGTTAATCCGATGTCTCCTTGTTGGTGTTGCATTTTAATAGCGAGCAGTGTATTACCCACCGCTGTTATCTCACTAAGCAATGAACATCGACCTATTTAGTATGGAATTGTAAATTAGTTCAACCTTGAAACACCTTGTATTTTTCTGCTAACTGTAATCTCAATGCTAAATTGCTCTCTTGTTATATTTTTAACATTAAATATATAATATATTATTAATATTTCTCCCGTTGTCAATACAGAGTAATGCAAAAAATCTAGCATTTGGAATTTTATTAAATAAATAAATAACAGCCAGTGCAAGGTTATCATATATTACAACATTCTATTTGCATTAACTTTATAGTGTTATACATGCCTTATTACATTAATGGGTAAAATCATGGGATAGGTTCTTAACACCATCAACCAACTTCCTCTTCCTTCAATTTACTTATATGCTCGTTCTCCTAAAGATATTTTTTGGATTATAACTTCTTGAAGATAAAAGAACACTTACTTTCGAAAGTTTCAGCAGAGCGGAAGTAAAAGGTGGCTTAATTTGAACATTATAAAAAATATTTTGTTTTAATTTCTTTGTAGGGAATTTTATTTAATTTACAAGTCGGATAACTAGGAGAAGTTTAAGGAAATAGCACAATGTTTACTCTCTTTCGTTTCAGCACTTTACTCGCCTTCTCTATTGTGTTGAAATGTACGAATTAATGTACTCTGCTTTTAAAATTATCATATTTATGTGTTCATACTTTCAGGGAAATAAATTCGGGTTCCTTGGATTTGCTTTCCGATATACTACCAATACGCTAAAGTAGCAACTGGAACCACATGTTTGGAAGTAATATTTACTTTCAAGGAGTAATGTGCATGCGCGAGGATGGTTCAGCTTCGTGTGCTCATCCTGTCGCAAGTAGCAAATGTATTTATACGCCTTTGAGACATTTCCAGGATATACAGATACAATTATGAAATCATTTACCCAGAGTTCAGAAACAAATCGACTAGACATTTAGTAATAACGAAACAAATATTTTGCATAAGAAAATAGAACACAGAATCAAAGTTTAAGAAAACACATACAGTATAAATAAGAGTAAGAACTTTCTATAAAACATAGTTTTCCTTCATGAAGTTCAATTCTCTCTTTTGATCAAATAAAAAGGGTGGTGAGCCGTTCAACAGTTCGACAAATACAATGTTATAAAACACTACCAAAACACTCCACTTCGTAACGTTGAAAATTATGTTACCTCCAAACTTCGAATAAATCGTTGAAAAAGACATTTTGGTACATATACAATGTTAAAATAACGTAGCGAGGCTAACATTCAATCCACCGTTGCTCAAAATGTGTGTGCTATTGAAGAATCAGTACAATATCGGGGTAATTTTGAGTGTTAATTTATTGATAGCTCCCATGGTATATATTAGTACAACCGGTTATTTGCTTTAGTTCATTTACGACGATCAACGCAGTGATTAACAACAAACTCAAACTACGCCTCCGGAATTTACATGGTCATCTTCATCTGATCAAAGGTTAGTATTAACAATTATACTACGGCATAATATTATTATGATTATTAATTATTTCTATGAATATAGTAATTCTTATTTTGTCTAAGGGTATGTTTGGTATCGTTCAAAACCAAGAATTCAGGTCACCCTAAGTTGTCTGCAACTAAGTATTAATCAAATCTCGCTCATAATCTATTCACCTGCTGTACTAAACTAAAGCCCAATAAGCATTCAAGATGTGTACCAGATACTGTACCTTTATCCAGTTACCTGTATCCAGTTGTGGCCATATCTAAAGTAAATCCATATAAGCGTAGTTCATTTCCAAAAGTGTCCTAGACCACAAAACATGTAAAATTCAGATATTGGCATTATTGAGTTTATTTCATTATTTTCTAACATATTATTAGTAAGGTTTTTATGATTTCAGAACATCGGCTAAATCATGTAATTTCCATAACAAAGTAAATTACAGCAACAACAATTAACAGTAACATATGTATCTATTTTAAAGTTCCCAATTCGTTCTTGCAAAACTGGAAAATCTTGATAACTTAAAACTTCCCATTATTTCTAAAATATTCATGGATGCAAATGTTTTCCTAGCTTAGAAAAATAAGAAATGTATTACAATTTTTTAAATCAATCTCCCTACATATTATATAGCGACTGATCAGGGGTGATTCTAGAAAAGGACTACACATATCCCATCTAACATAGGATATAATCATTGTTCAGTTCATTTCATATAACCATATCAGCGTTTGACATATCCTAGGTTCATTTCCGTAAATTAGATATTTTCGGAATATCTACAAAGAACAACATAAACCAAATATGCGAGATCAGTACTTTATAAAATTGTATTCCTTCCTCTGCTATATGCTACATCTTGTATTAACATCGTAATTATAACATCAGATTAACTGTTTCAATCGTTTTGTTATTTCATTCGAATCTAAAGTCTTTTTTTACTGTCCCTTAACTAAGTCGATTTATTTATCTTCGTCATAAGTTACGTTTTATATTCCCAGAATGGTAACTATTCAGGTTCCTTAAATAATTGGACACAATATACTTTAATTAATTTATCTAGTAAAGGTTAATGATTATTTATTCAACTTGTCTTTTCACTTTAAGGATCTATTCTCAGAAAACACACACTTACATATCATTTAAAAAGCCTTTCCAGGATATTCATATTTGTATTTAATGGGTATCCTTTCTAGCGCACCAATATACACAATACTTATTCAATAGATTTGTCATTTTCCTTTTGCATATACGTACTTTCCAATTATATAAATTAACCTCACAAAGCATTTGGTAATGGTTTCGCTTGGCTCTTGGGGGTTTCTGAGACGTTAATCCTCTTACTTTAAGAAAAACCTTTAATTGGATAACCAGAAAGGGACATGTCTGAACAAAATGAAAGAAGAAAGACATAATACAATGAAAGAAAGAGACAGACAAGAGAGAGGGAAACAATCCTTATTAGTTCCTTATTCCACAATTGGTTGCAGTTTCAGACAAAAGGTTATACGGTAGGCTGGTAACAAAAGGTCATGTAAAGTATACCACAACGGTAGTGCAAATATAAAGAAACAAGGAAGTAAGAAGGAGTCCAGTCTGTGGAATATGCACATGAACTATAGCCAGACTTCAGAACATATCATTTCAGTTGTCCACATTAGATACTACTATATTATGGGGTGGAATACTATAGGGAAACCCTCGTCAGTCCTGAATTCAAGTGACTTAAGGGTTAAAAGTGTCGAAGCAAGGATGGTCTTTGAAGAGGGCCTTTGAAGAGTTTTGATCTTTTTTCGCATAGATCGTTGGTACGACACCGGCTACCACCTTCAGTTCTCGTAGTTATAACAGTTCCTCACTTGAAAGTTGACAACGGGCGGACAGACAGATACGACCTATGAAGCTTTGTACTTGTCTTAACAAGACCTTACTGAGTGATACCTTCTTAGCACTAGTTGTTCCTTAGTTGAAACGAACAGACGGTCATAGCGTTCCCACGTTTAGTAGAGCTGAATAATAAAAACTTTCTTTTAAATATGATCCGAATTGACGCTTTGTTTATGAGAATATGTTCGTTGCAGACGAAAATATTCACCAAATTTTTCAATATTCCAAATTTTGTTAATCCAGACAATTAATAAACGCAGTATTTATTGTAATTTTTTTGATAGCATCCAAAATAATGATCTTGTCGCCAAACGAACACATTTTATTTTAAATAAACACCAAATATTTGATTTACAAAATTCGTTTTTAATTGGGGTGTACAATGCGAGTCCAAACTGCTAACAGTTAAGAAAAGTGAAATATATTTTGTATAAAAATGAATCTTGTTGCATAAATTGAGGGGCGTAAAAAATACTCTTCAGATTGTTTAATTTGTTCATAACAATGGACCTTCTTTAATTTGATACCCAGTAAAGCGTTTTTAAGATACTTAATTTAAAAAGAAAACAAAAAAAAAAATGCTATTTAGTGTTACACATTCGTTACGGTTTTAAATTAGTTTCGAAAGTTTTAAGTTAGAGGGAGGCCAGTTATTTTTTCCTTTTTTTTAACAGACTGTAGTAAGAAATTTGGGTGAGTAATTTCCCCACATAGCTACATCCATACAGCTACCTTTACATTATGGATTACTTATACCAAAAGTGGTCTTTTCAACATTCACATGGGAATAAAATAATCAAATTTAGAAGATTATTACTCCATAATCAAAATCTTTTAACGTAATTGTAAAGTATAACTTTAAAATTCATTCCACGTCTAGAATTGTTAGCAAACTAACTTTGTAATGATTTAAAGAAAACACCTTTATAATTTTGTTTCATTTCTCGTTTGACTCTATTTTCTAATGAACATGAAAATTAATAATTAAAATTTGTAATCAGTAATTTAATTTAGCTAGTTAGTTATTACATTATTAAAAGTGCTCAGTATTAAATTCAATGTTATTTGTTTTAATGAGTGTTTTGTTTTATAGGTATTCTTCCAAGAAATTTTGTTATACTACGATTCCTTGAGCTTCATTACAAAATAAACAAAAGTAGACAAGTTAATCAATTATATAATTTCCTTACGTTGACGATTTCCGTCTTCTAAGAATATTAACGAAGAACAAGAGGCGTTGTGGAAAGGCATTTAAACATAAATCATAACTGCAATAACAAAAATATAAATGACAAAAATAGTTCGTTTGGACTAACACCAGGTGGCAGGAAAGAATAAAGAGAATGGGATTCGCTTTCTATAAATATATAATCTATGACACGTAGCTTAATTCGTGACTTAAGTCACATCTTGGGATTACGTTGCGTTATGCAACTGGACCTGAAGGTTCATATAAAATCAAGAATATTTGCCCGTCGAACTGAAATGTTCACGAGAAAATATATTCTTATCTTCAGAGAACAGAGGGTATCTGTAAGGCAACGAGATGAGTTTGGGAGAACAAATTCAGCTGGTCTTAGCAATAGTGGATTGTTCGATTTCTAAGGACAGATGCAAGAGAAAAGCTTTAAAAGTAAGACTATTTCCTAATTTTCGGTTTGAGATAAAACAAGCCAAACCTTTATCTCTAACTGCAAACAATAACGTTATTTTCAAGAATTAAATGCATAAATAAAAGACAGATAACACAGCAACAACAAACCTAAATAGCATTATACTTAGTTAGAGCTGAAAACTCAGTTGCAATGTATTTAAACTGGAAATGGACAAACAAGAATAACTGCTCCATTTTGTATTTGGCTTCAGACACCAACTTAAGTTCTAATACAATCGAATAGTCCATGGTGATAATCACTGGTAGAAGCAAACGAAAAGAAGTTGACAAACATATGCATGGATAAAAAATGTCCCTATTTTGTTTCGCTTTCGCAGCCAGAGCAGCAGCATGAAATGCATATAGAGTGCCGTCGCTATATAATTCTAACGATCTGAACCTTTCCAGGTGGGGAATATTCTCTGAAAGTGAAAGTGCATGTACCGTTGGCGAGCAAATGATAACAACTTTCTTCCGTATAGGCAAGCATGTGAGAACCGTTTCTATTGAAGACAGGGAAAAAATGCTTTAATATTGTTGGCATCTTTGTCCTGCAGAAGTTCTCAACAAAATATATATAAAAGGAAATAAAAGACATATTTGGAGCCGTCTCCGTCAAGACGGACGGGCTGCTGCACACACACTACAATTCATCTTTTATAGAGTGAAAAGAAGGACCACCCTTTTAAAGCGGAATTTTGAATCAAAAAGAGTGGTTTTCAAAGAAATTATTTCGCTTTGGATAGAAAATATTTCTTTCTAGCTGGAATTCTGATGCTTTATATATGTTATTTAGTCTTCAAACTTGAAACAGCGATTTCACGCCTTTTTGCAGTGGTTCACAATACAGGGTAAGTCAAAATGATGTTCCCGATTTCGTTCATTTGTTTCTTGAAAAGTAATGAGCTTTTCCTTCAGATGTATTTTTTTTTCTGGAATATAATCTCAAAAAGTTTTCTCCCTCCTATCTATCGCAGACCCATAGTTGCGCTTGCGTCCACCAGGAGGAAGTTTGGTCAAAGTGAGCAATATGGCTACTACAGGCCAGCAGAATTGAATTGGGAAAAAAAGAATTGATGAAATGGCCACCACGATCTCCAGATCTCATCCCTTGTGATTTGTTCCTCTGGGGTTTCACCAAGGATGGTGTATTTGTGCCATCATTTGCTAGAACAGTGGTTGAATTGCGTGAGCGCATCGCTGCAGCTATGGCCGGCGTTCACTCTCACATGCTAGGAAGAATTTGGCAGGAACTTGCTATAGAATAGATATGTGTTGTGCAACATATGGATCGCACATTGAACACTTACAATATGTTACAAAAAACTTTTTGAGTTGGTCACTCAGTATATGTAATCTCTGTTTATTTAAGTTTTATTAAAAGGAAAATAATAATCATTGAAATCGGGAACATCATTTTGACTTACCCTGTATATTCGTGACTAGTAGTGAAGTTTGCTCTCCTCCATTTGTAACCGTGAAGGTGATCGAAATACGAAGGCACACTTATCGCGTTTAGTTTAATATGACAACAGAAAACCTGAAAAATTATCTCAGTGACAAAACATACCAGAAGACTTCAGGAGTAAGATATGTAAAGAAATCTTTTAGCGTTTTTCTTAACTACGGACGAGATGAAAAGAATCATTTCAAAGGCTTACTATCACAGATGGTCGGCGAGCTGAGGGGACAAGAAGTTAAATAGCTGGCCGGAAGGTAGCGGGTTTAATTCCCACCTAGGCTAAGAGTTTACTCTTCTTCGTTCATAATGACGTTACTTTCTGTCTTTGCTAGATGCACGTATCTAGCAAGAAGCGTTTTGCATCTTTTTACATTTTCAATATTTTATTGAATTTTTCATGTTTAAAAGGTGGACATTTTTATCTGAATAGCATGAAATGCATCTAAAAAAAGCTTATGTCTACGTTCCCATCGAAAAGAAACAACTATCTTTCTACGAGTTAAAATTTCTAGCCTTTTCTCCTCTCGAAATCCGCTCTAAAAAGGTGGTTCACTTTTCCCGCTCTCGAAAAAAATTAAATTTTCCGCTCAAATTGATTTTCACCCTTCCCTTAAATCCGAGATGGTAGCAAATGAAAACAATAAAACACATTTTGAGCAGGTCGCTAGTACCTTATTATCTCTGGTGAACATTCGATATATTAACAAAATAGAAAGTTAAACCGCTTTTCTTATAGAGAAATTATTTTAAACATACTTAGTTATTTAGGAAACTGTTAAGTATAAACAATCGATATTTTATGTAGCATAATTGGAAGAAATTAGATATAAGTGTAATTAAATTAATTAACAAGTGATGGCGCACCATTTACTTTAGTGTTAGTGAAGCGCTTAATTCTTTACGTCTACACTGTCAAGCTTTGAATGAACAACTTTAATACAGTATACATGACATTTTTCGCCATATAGTTCCGATTTTATTCTTATTTATATTGTAGTTGACTGAAAAAGGTTTATTAGCCCTTATCTAGAAACAATTAACTTAACTTGTTTAGGTATTAATGTATTGAAATCCATTAATATTTATACATTTTCAATGGTAAATAAAATAGTTTTATTCCATTTCCATAATATGTGATGTCAGTTTTAAATTATTGTAGAAATCAAGATGTTACTATTCCATTGGTAGAAATGGAAAACATTCATGTTACAAGTTTGGACGGCCATAATGACAATCACTTCAGATCGTCATCATCAAATATATCTTCAAAATCATTAAAAATGTCGGCATTAACTGCTTTCTCATTTACCGTCAAATCTATTAACAGGTCTTCCTCTTCCATCTGCATGTATGGTCCAGCTTCTTTAGAAAACTTTTCATCTGCTACAACGGTATTTTTCATGTTAAGTTACCTACTTATTACTACGGAAAGGGACAAACATTCCGTCAAATAAATCAAAATTACAGAAAGAATATCTCATCCAGTTCTTTGCTTTTGGTTATGGCTTCCTGTATTAAGGAGACATTACCTCTTTGAATTGTCATGCTTATTCTTTGAATTAGGAAGGTGCTTGCTCTATCGTCACCAGATAATTGTGTGATACGCTTCCCTATTTCCTTTATAAAGCTGAGGTCTTATTTTCCCCAGGAACCACTGGGTTCGATAGTAATTGCTATGAAATGGTACTTCTATGTAAGATTACTGTTTTTTTTTTCATTTTTCTGTTTGTTTTCGACAGGCGATGTTTCCCGCCTGGGTTGAGAAAGAGGGAGGTTGGAAGGAGCGACCGTATCTAAGCAAGAGCAGAGTCAGCCAATCTTGTATTTAACAGTCTATTCTACATCCAATTGGTTTACTTACTGCAGATATGCCAGCTGAGATTAGTTCTCTCATTATAATGTCATTAGCATTAAAATAACGATGGTATTTTAATAACAATGGTAAAATAGTCTACCTGCGCTCTTGAAACAAGGTAGGTCATGTAAATCTTTTTTAATTACCTTACTCTTACATGCCTGACATTTATGACTTTCGCATACATCTGCAACAAGACGAATCGCAACTGCTATTTTTATCGCATTATTGTTGACTTGTGTTTATCTGTTCTTGATATGCTTCGATACGCTTGAATTCGCTCTTATTAGATGCGATTTTGTTCACATCGTATTTCGTATCATATGTGAAGATGTAAATGTCAGTTATTGTTCGTTATAAATTTGAATTCTCCAACAATAACATTTTCTATTATATTTCAACAATGATTGAACAATAAATAATCAATCTCAATATACATCCTACACTCCTGATGGAGTCAGTTTTTATTCCAGAGATTTTCTCTGTTCAAAATGTAACAAATACTTTCTCAATCCTAGAAGGCTGACGATACACAAAGGTAAATGTGATAACAGCACGCCCAAGGAGAAGAACGCATCTGTGAATAGTGCTTTACATGTTTCACCTCATCAAATTTCCATTACTCGTGATCTACTTTCAAATGGCAACATTCCAGGTGAAAGTACTTTAAGTCCTAAACTTATTGATAATTTAGGAAAACTTAAAAGTAAATGCCTGTTCTCCGACGAGTTCCTAGAGAAGCAAGATATGCAATGGCTGAGGGGTTTATTGAAATTCTTCAAAAGATTGTAACATCGAATAACATAGAACACGTACTCGAACTTCTATTCTTCCCTTACATCATTCTTAGTATGCCTTCACAATCCGCAAAAATTCCAAATCTCACAACACTGGTGAAACAGAGAACTCAACTTTGGTCCACTAGTTCTCATAACGAAATAATTAATCCAATGACTGTTATGTCAAACACGAACTAAAGTTTTTAGTAAACCCTCCAACGATATCTTCATCAAGCATATTAAGAATAAACTTTCTGATGGGGCCATACATGGTGCTGTCAGACTTCTAATTTCTGAAGGCATTTTCGCTCCATCAAACCCCACCATTTTGAGGGCCTTAGAAGAAAAACATCCTCCGCGCCCTTATCCATTTGCATCCTCTAACTTAATAGATCATAATATTGATGTTAATTAAAGTTACGTCCAACGATTTTCTTAAGGCTCTTAAATCATTCCTTTCTGGTTCAGCTGGAGGGATAGAAGCATGCGCCCTTCAATCCTCAAGGACTTTATAATTTTCAAGGCTCTAAAGATCTCCTTCAAAAGATTACTTGCGATTTTCTTTGTATGATCTTACCAGGAGAAGTGCTTATAGAAATAAGGCCATTTTTCTTTGGTGTTTCTCTTCTAGCACTGAAGAAATGTGGTGGTATTAGACCAATCGCTATAGGGAACACATGGAAAAGACTTTCTTCTAACATTATATGCGGAAGAATTAAAAATCAGGTAATTCAGCACCTTTCTCCACCCCAACTTGAAGTAGGCATTCGATATGGAGCACATACTGCACGCATACTGAGCTGCTGCACATACTGCACGCATATATTATTCATACCCTCATCAGAAGCCTAAACCTTCCTAAAGACTTACTTCAAAAATGCTTTCAATGAAATAGGCTGGTAAGCAATGATCACAGTTGGCAAGGATAATTTCCATCCATCTACCCATACGAGTTACAAAGTTATATTCTAGACAATTAATTATATTATGGTAAGGACATTTTATTATTTCAAAGAGGAGTCTAGGTTCTTCTAGGTCCTGCATTATTTGCAATGACTCTTCAACCCATTGTCAATAATATCAATACTGACTTGAATATATGGTACTTAGTTAGATGACGGAACTATAGCTGGAAACCTGGATTATATTAAACACATTAAAGTGTATCCATAAGAAGGCAATTTCAGTTGGTATTGATCTTATTTTTTCTAAATTTGAGATTAGCTTCCTGAAAACAACAATAAAACACACACATATTTATCACAATGTTCAACTAAGTGACTCCAGGCATCAAATTAATGTCTATATCAAATATTTGATATATATTTTTCACGTCTTTCATCGATCTCTGCACACTAGGCATTTTATTTATTAAGAACTTCTTTTACCATACCAAGGTTATTATTTTTCTGTATTGTTAGCTTTCTAGGAGAGATCTACGATAACATTATTAAATCTGAATTAGAATCCATCCTCAATTGTTTCCTTCCTGATCACACATGGCTTCAGGCTTCTGTTCCAGTCAATTTTAGAGGATTGAGCATTCGTCGAGCCTTAGATCTGGCTATTTTCGCCTTCTTGGCGTCATCCTATGGTTCCGAATGCCTGATAGAATAACTTCTCCAAAATTATATTAGTTCTCATGAAAATTCTGAGATTGAGTATTGTTCGACAACTTGATCATTATTAGTTGTTTCAGGTTTATTAGAACTTGATACTAGATCAAAGCAATTTACATGGGATGAACCCATTATCAAATCACACCTCTCCTTTTTACTTCAGACTGCAGAAAACTTAGAAGACAAAGCCAGAATAATTGCCGCATCTTCCTTCGAAGCAGGTACTTGGTTCAGAGCTCTACCATAGTCCCCTCTCGGCTTTACCCTACGTAAAGAATGTGAAATCGTCGAAAATGAATTAAATATTAAGTACTGTAGGTTGGGAATTTACTGTAAGTTCGATTCGGAAACGAAGAAATCGTTTTTTTTTCATATTCACGTGTTTGAAGCAATTGATCAATACTCATTTAAACCTAAAGGAAAGATTGGTATTTTTACTGTTCCATTTTTTTAAAATATAATAAACTTTCAGATCTTTACTGACATATATTCAAAATTACAACGTCATTTCCGTTAACGCATAAAACCATTTTTACGTAATTTATGCCTATTTACAGTACATGGTGTCAGGGCTGAACGGGTCACTGGGTCATTCCGGTCAAGTTCTGGACTAGGTCTTTGCTTAGAAGACAATCTGATTCAACGCGGAGGGTAAATCAGAGGTTTAAACATTTCGTTATTAAACACGTTTAGTTCGAAGAGTGTTTCTTTCAAGGTTTACTGGGAACGGGGGTGTTACACCCAAAACACAACAAATGCAACGCCAAAAGGTTACTTACAATAGTAATAGCATTCGGAAAAGTCTCGTATTCACGGAAAGAACAAAAATGTCCTTGGAGGTGTACGAATAACTACTGCTTCCAATCGGAAGTTTATTCTGAAAAAAATATGTTAATCTCACAAATGACAATATTCATTGATTCAAAACACACTAGGAAAAGTTGGATCAAGAGAGGGTCACCGGGCTCTGACTTAATTGACCCGGTCAATTAGGCTAAGATTCGATCTTTGGGTCTTCAGGTTAAGACTGGTTTATCAAGCCATTCATGTCAATACCGGATCTCCGGGTCAGGCTGGGAAACCAAAACTGACCCGATTTCAGCTGTTAGCTATTGCTGATTGTCAGTTAACCGATAGATTAAAATGTTTGCTTTCTGTGTGGATGGTCAAGGGTTGCAGTACCATGGGGATCTGCTAAAAGAAGTGGTTCAAAACCACTTGACAAAAAACTGTATAGTTCGTTTAGAAATTTAACAAATATTCAATCAATCAATGGTCATGTTGCAGTCAACGTCCTTAGTATGTAAGGTGCGTATATTGACATTGTGATTCCTGTAAATGAGTAACTACGGTAGTTGCCTCGTAAGGTATCGATGCCGAGTTGGGACATAAGTGCTCAGAATTCATTTAAAACTATAACTCCAAAACTAGGATGGATACCTGTATCTGATTGTGAGTCATCTCAGATCGCATGTTCCAACTTCAAGTAGGACACGAACTATAGTTGGAACTGTCATTAGAATCATTATCAAATCAATGTAAATGCATTGTAACGATATATTAAATTACTTTCATGACTTAATTTTGCTATTGCTAAAGGGTATTACAAATCCCTGCTCTTAAGCTAAACGAGGTCAATTCTAGCTAAATCCACATTATCTTACAGAGGCAGGAAACATGATTTAAAGTAAAGGGTTAGAAATGGAAACTGTTCTACGTGACTTAATAAAAAAAACGATTGTTTAACTGAATATTCGAAGACCCAATTTGCCTCTTGAACTAAGCACTCAGAGAAAATCGTTTCTTCCCAGCATTTAGAGAGTCACTTTATATTGCCTATTTTCTAGAATACACAAAGACGTGATTTTTCATCTTCAGAAGGACTTCCCAATTCAAACGGGATTCAATCTACTGTCAAAGATGCTGAAATGTTTGCCCTTGGAATATTCCATTCAGAAACAGAAGAGTTATGTTTTCTGGTGGTCTATCTCTCAGGTTCTGTAAACTCTCTTCTGACATCCAAATCTCCTTCTCCTCTCCTCCTCCCCCTCTCTTTCTATATATATACATACACATACGTGATTCGGAAAAGGGCCGAAGTCCAAGAAATGATTTATTTTGCACTGTGACATAGTCGTGTTGCTAATATCTGTGTCAAAAAGAGTGGCCCAAATGCTGATGCTTACACATCGAAATGCCATCAAAATCCATCTGATTTGGAAAGGAACAGAGCTGGGACTTTCTTTAGATCAAATTGCGAAAAAATAATTTCATGGATTTGCGTTCATTTCCGAATTACATTGTTTAAGACGTAATTCCTGATTTTCCAGAGGTAAAACCTTTTCCAGCTTTAAGAGAATAATAGTTAACGTGACATGCTACTGTTCTACTAAGTCGCAAATCTTAGGGGAGAAATTAATAATTTCCTACAATTAATTTCATTTCGTTTCTCTTTTCCAATAAAGAGTTAGTTGTATATGAGTAAATGAGTTTTATATGAGTTGTAAAATTATGGGGATACATTTTGGAACCAGATACTCACAACAAAACAAGGGAAAATGTTATTTTCTATACTGATTGAAATACCCTATGTTTTCTGGAGCCACGATATTCAACTTGTAGTTGAAAGTTGACATGTTATATTTGGAGAAAGTGTTATGTAATGAGGATTAATTATTCTTAACCAATCTCCAATACATTAAGTAATTTTACGTACACCCAATGCGTACGTAAAAGCAAAGAAAACTATAATGTTCCAACTATATAACCAAGTAGAGTGATGGTTTACCATACGTTCCAATCGGCCCAATATTCAAAGGTGATAAATGATTATATTTAGTGTGATGCAGAAAAAAGTTTTCACTAGTAACTCATTCACAAATAGGCAAAAGGCACCGTAAAGTAATTGTTACTAAAACCCTTAACTACAATATTGATTTATATTCAATTTGGAGATTATTGAACAAGCTGTTAGAACCTGAATTATATTTTTGTCAACAGCTGTGGTAAATGTTTGAAAACAGCGAATTTCTCTTTAACCATTTTTACGGGAATAATTCACAGGTTGCTGGAATCATTAGTACATTAAATAAACAGATCAAAATTTCGTGGAAAAGTACAAGAGAACACCTAATTCAGAATAGGTAACGAGTGTTTCTACTGTTGTTAAAGATTTAAATGTCCACGTCAAGTCAAGATACTTAAATCCAATACTTTCAAGAACCATTCCCATGTATGTTGTGGTGTGTTATTTACAATTGAAAGAATTCTATGAGATCGTTTGTCCAAGTTATGTTAATAATTACTAGAATATCCCATTAAACCACAAAAAGAGAAATTTGCAACATATAAACAGAGATCTTAGTATTTTCACATAAATGAGAAACACAATTCTGACATCGAGTAGAATATTCCTCGATGAAGAAAATAATCAATTTTATTAACATTTCAAATGGGATTAATACAAGTGTTGTACGGTTATTTTACTGGCTATTTTCAGTATAATAATTGAATTTGATTTTAAATTTTAATGCCTTTAGATTGGAGTATCATAAAACCTTACATTAAATATTTGAGCGAACTAGGCTAAGTAGCTCTCTTAATTGTAATTTATTAAGGAAACCAAGAAAACCATAAACGAAATTGATAAAATTACTAATTACTTCTTGCGGACCTTTTAATTAGAAAACACGTGAGGCGCAGTCGGGCAGTGTGTATATGGTGTATATATTACTGCTAGGCATAGTAACAGTAAATATTACTATTAACTTTTTTTGAATTGAAATCAATCACATTTTATCATATTTGGTCAGAGAAGAGCTATAGATATAGTTAGAGATAACATACATTTTTATTTGCGCTGTATTTAGTGATGTAGTTTTTATGTAATTAAAAATTATCCACCAGGAACAATTTAAATTTTAAAGTTCTTATTTACACTATATTTTGTGATACGGAAAATGCTTACATTAATGCGATTTAAGTGAATTTGAATTTTATTATACTTATATGTTTTATATGAATGTGATCATTTTGAATTGAGTCTTTTGTTAGGAAATTGTGTTGAAATTTAACTGCTGCGTTCATTTATTTCGTTTTATTTCAAGACTTTTCAGTGTATTTATTCGAAAAAAATTGGTTGATTTCTACAAAACATGAAACGATAATAATA
>JAGDQP010026546.1:0-25809 GCA_022664845.1 Lepisma saccharinum
CTTTCGGAGGTGATAGTATGAGCCATGATAAACAAAAGTGTTTATATGAACAGGGTTCGAATTCTGCTTCGTTCTAGATATACAGTGATTCCAACTTGGAGCCCAAATTCAACGCCTAAAAGTAGAACGAAAGTGAATAATTCGCAATAAATCATAAACTACGCATTGAATTAAACTTTTGTTTGTAACAACATGGTGGATATCAGGATCGAAAATACGGTGTCACCAGGTTGTCAGTGTTGCCAAACCCGGTATAAGGTTTAAATTTTTCATAAGGCACTACGTTGTATTATTAGGTATTTAACATCCTCTAGTGATGGTAAACAACATACATAAAGCACACATCACAATGTTGAAAACTGTGGATAAGACAGAAAGGTTTTCGCGATCCTATACAAACTACGTAATGTCCTAGGACATTTCATCCACAGTTTGCAACACTGCGATGTGTGCTTTACGTATGTTGTTTACCATCACTAGAGGATGCCAAATATCCAGTATTCCAGTGATTTGATTAAAATGGGACACCCAAAGCGAGCTCGTCCAGTTGCACACATTTTGCCGGACACGATTTCCGATTTCAGAAACATGATCATCATGGAATCAGTTTCAAATTATTGAATGGGACACATTTAGTTATATGTTTCTGATAAAATCACTTTACATGGATCTGTGCATCTCTTCATTGTCGCCTTAGAAAAACAACTATAGCCTTAGAACAACAACTACGAAGTCTTCTTCTGAAGAAAGTGGATATCTTACCTTTTGATCCATAGCTCCATATCTTTTGTAACATTACCATTCATTATGATACAAAAGCTTTTAGCTGTAACATCAAACATTTTTTCCCTTCGAAGGTTGCTCGATGCATTTTATTACAGCATATCCATATCTGTTGCACTTGAACTTCTTCGAATACTCTTTGACTTAGCCCAATATTATTTTCTTTAATTCGATTAAAAAATGATCATGCATCAGTTCACACTGACAGTAACATTAGCTGTTGTGACCGGAGAAAGGAGGTCCATTGGCAATGTGAACCAATGGTAGTCGTCTTCCATTGTACGATGATGATCGGTGAACTAATGACGGCATATATTGACTACAGACTACTTGTCTCCACCGGGCATCGAATTCGGGACACCTTCATTAGAAGGCAGAGAGCATTGTCACTCGCTTCCCGGGGGCACTCTATTACATATTTTATGTTAGTTCAAAAAAAAAATTGCAAAACATGCTGTTACGTTTTTTTGTTGTTTTTTTTTTTTCAGGCAAGCAAGGAGTGCAGCTCCACAGGAAGAAGGCACTGAAAGCAATATCTTGTAAACTGGATGTAAATGCTTAACGAATACATATTTATCCACCATACTTTTTGTACTTTTCTTTACGTTAAAACCAACCTGGTGTTTTCTTGTACTTTTGCATGTAAACATCGGAATTTCCGGAAAGAACACGCAGCCCTGTCACCTGCCTATTACTACTGATAAAATTACTTGGTGAAAGTTTTCGTAGGAAACTAATGAAGGTAGCATTTTGAGGGTCACTCAAGGTACTATCCAGTCATTGCTGTAGTGAGACAGAGACAAGTCCTGGAAAACCTCTGTGACGATATCCGTAGGACTAAAAACCTGTTGTACCTAGCTATGAGAACGCAAAGGCAGTAATAAAGTGTAAGTGTAGTCCTTTATTCATATGTTTGCATATGGACATGTTGTACGCCACGCTGTCCTTTTTACTTTTAAACACCATAGAACAACAACTTACACTCAGATTCAAAGAAAGTGTTCGATGAAAACTTTTAGAAGTTTGAAGAAGCTAACTCAGCAGTAATGAGGCAAACTACTTAGCATCTGAGGAACCAAAGTCTTAATTTTAAACCCCCATTGTCATACAGTGTACGTACGATTTCTTACTTTGAAAAATTGTAACCGACCATTTTCTATGAATCTAAGTGTACCTGTAAATTGGACGCGTATGATTAGTCATTGTATTTTCTTTCCTTACAGGATTCCACCTTGGTTTCTGTGTAAGCTTGACGTGACAAGGTCTCGTGTACATCAATATACGTTTAGTACCTGCGTTGACGATAATTTCTATTACTTTCTTCTACGATACTAATTTATTTTTTACCTACATACAGCATTCAGTCGTAATCATATAAACACAGGTTGAATTCTGTTCAAACATATATCTTATTTTAAATGCAATTTTTTTTTAGAAATATTCGAATCCTCTTGTGTTTGTGATTACAATAAAATGCTATGTAGGCGAAAAGTCACAAATTAGTATCACGGAAGAAGCTAATTGAGATAGTAGTCACCGCATGTACTGAACGTATATTGATGTACACGAGACCTTGTCACGTCAAGCTTGCATGCTTGAATCAAACTCAACATATCAAGCTAGAGGTAACGCTTTAATCAAGCAGTAATTAAGCGTGAATCAAGCTTGATTCAAGGTTGAAATCGTGCTTGCATTAAGCTTGACGTTAAGTTTGAATCATGGTTAATTACTGCTTGATTCAAGCTTGATTGAACCTCGTATTCAACCTTGAATCAAGCTTGACGTTAAGCCTGAATAGTACTTGTTTCAAGCTTGACGTCAAGCTTGAATAAACCTCATTTTCAAGCTTGACGTTAAGCTTGAAATAAGGCTTGTTGTCTGTAAACTAGCGTGCTGGATTCAAGCTTGATTCCACTTTTCGGCTTGACACATCAAGCTTGATTTCAGCTTGTTGGCTTAACGATTCAAGCTTGATTCAAGGGTAAAATGCTATGTGGGTTATCACCACTACTGTTTAACTTTGCTTTAGGATATGCGATTTTTAAAATTAAAGGAGAGGAAGAGGGACTATCATTGAATGGTTTGAATCAACTGTTCGTATACGCGGATGATGTAGATTTAATAGGGCACGATATAGATGCACTCCAAAGCAACACCGATGTCTTAGTAGAAGCGTGCGATGAGATAGGTCTACAGGTAAACATAGATAGAATAAAATACATGATAACCAGCCGAAACACAGGGAATGAAGGAAATAAAAATTTAAGAATTAGGGATGAGGTCATAGAAAAAGTAAACAAATTTAAATACTTGGGAGCATATGTAACAAGCAAAAATGAGGTCACGGAAGATATAAAAAGTCGCTTAGTATCGGGAAACGCATGTTTCTATTCAGTCCAAAAACTTCTAACATCGCGATTAATATCAAGGAAATTGAAATTGAAAATATACAGAACGGTTCTCTGCCGGTAATAATTTACGGTTGCGAAAGTAGGAGTATGAAAATAAGGTTTTGAGATAGATATACGGGACGAGATGACTGGAGAGTGGAGGATACTGCATAATGAAGAACTCCACGGACTGTACGATTCACCAGATGATGTAAAAATAATGAAATCTCGACGACTAAGGTGGGCAGGCATGTAACTCGGATGGGGGAAAAACGAAGATTATATTCTATCCTGGTTGGAAGGCCGGATGGACGGAGACCGTTGGGAGGACAATATTAGAAGAGATCTTCGAGAAGTAGGTGTCCGTAATGTAAACTGGCTTGATATTGCCCAGAATAGAATCCAATAGCGAACGTTTGTTACTGCGGCGATGAACTTGCGAGTTCCATAAGCCATAGAGAGAGTCGGGAGCAAGCACCCCTGGCTCCTTACTCCTTATGAAACGTACGTTTGCACATACAAACAATTGCTTGCTATTTTATTTCCCCTTAGCGAAATAATTATTTTGCACTATTAATAACTTTTGATGTAAGTATTCGGGAGGCAAGCTCCCTGCTTCCTCCCCGGATGCCTATCTTTCCCCATGCACTTGCGCTTTCACTGAGGTAGTCTTGCTAAGACCTTTCGAATGACATCTCATACATGTCTCTACACCTTATGGGTCATGATATAAATTACTATCATTGGCTGGCAACACTGAAAACGTGGTTTGTGGGGAGCGGGAAAACCCGCATGATGTTTCTACTCTGTCAAATAATGTTTATGTCAAGTTTCGTGCTGCTATGACTAATATAAGAAAAGTTATTTAAAATATTTTTATAGCAAATAGACTGGCAACACTGATTTGAGCGTTGCTTAGCAACGTCGGTCATCTTGCTGATTTTGTATTGTGTCGAATAATGTTTGTGCCAAGTTTGGCGCAGCAAGGTCTAACTGAATGCAAGAAATTTGAACAATTTATTTTTTATTTTTTTTTTAGAAAATGGTCTGGCAATACTGAACCACTGCACCAAACAGGACGATTCCAGCGGCACGGAGCTACTTTTTTCAAGATCTTTCCAACGACACCCACACACCTGTTAGTAGTTGCTGAGATAGATTTTTGCATGGGCTGGCAACATTGTCCCATAAGGAAAATTTCAGTGGTCCGATGTCTGGCCTGTGGCGGTAAAATTCGCCCCGACGTTGGCCCAATAACCGGATGTTGCACAAGAGCCGACGCTCAGCCGACCAGGTCGGGTCTTCGTCAAACCGCAAAATCACCAGCTTCCACCCACCGAATTTCCTACCAAAACAGCATATTTTTCAGTAAACGCAAATGGAGAATTAAACCTATTGACGGATGGTTATTGACTACCGGTATAAACTTTGGTTGTACTTTGACCAGTGCCTTCGTAGATATGCATTACACAGCTTCTAAATTTTCCAGTAGACTCCAGGCGGATTCCAACCCAGGATCTTCTGCTTTGTTTGGGTGCTTGTTGGCCGTTCCTTTAGCCACTACTCCATCGAGGCTTCGCAAACGGTTCACAATTTTTATTCCTTTATCTTACACAGACTGTTTATGAACGAAGGCTTAAATTCGGTACTAGAATGGTTGATTGGATCCTTTGTTAGAGCAGTTCTTGTTTCAAGAGAAATGTTCTGGGGGTATTTTTAATCTGTAAGGGGTTGAAAGAGCAGCAAGGGAGTTACATACACTATGATGGCTAGTAACAAAAGGTCTCATAACCTCCTAAAAAATGAATAAATAAATGAAACAAATAAATAAAATAAAAAATCTCTCTCTCACACACACTCACACATACAGACACAGACATGTACGTAGACATGAACATGCACACTACTGTGTACAAACACACACACACACACAGAAAGAGAGAGGGGCAAAAAGATAGATACAGAGGTAAGTGTATGTAAGTGGCGTTCTTTAAAAATAATGCGTCTATAGCAGGGATTCCGCCAGGATTTTTTGTTTGGGGGTGTAAAGTCGAATTTGGGAGTGTATAAGTGGAGTTTTGAACGGTCTCTATTAATTTTTAAACGCATTTTTTCAATTGGGGATGCTCTCGAAGATTTGGGGGTAACACTACACCAAACAGAAGGGTAAATCACTGGTCTAAGGAGAGGAATGGGACATCCCATTTCACATTCATTATTTATTTACCATACTAATACCCTTTTCTCTCTCTCTCTGTCTCATACAAACTCGCACGCACACACACACACACACACACAGAAGATGAGAAGATATTTATATATAGAGAGATATATATAAAAGAGTCGTGTATATTTATCTTCAAGTTCCATTCTTTCAGAACAAAAACAGGCGTCTAACAGGCCCATTTGGAATTAATGTCTGCGAATCGACTGTACAATACAGAAAGAAAAATACCGAACATAACCAATCAGTAACTTTATTAAATATTCTAATGCAAATTACCTATAACCTTCCGTAAAGCTTTCGGCGGTTAAGATATGTGGATTCGTTAGCCTATCGTCAGTGCACGCTAGTGCTAACTACTCAACGTTAGTGCTCTAATGCGACCAGAGAGAGAACTAAAAAAAACATGGGCAGTCAACTTGACGTCATACTACCCCAATAATCTTGATAGCACTAATGTTAATGTCGTATGCACTAACGTTGCACTAACGATCTTGCACATTTAGTTCCACATGGGTCTAAAATTTCTTTCTGGGTGAGGCCAAATTGACGTCAAGATGTCTCCACCCGTATATTTTCCTAATTCTCGCTTAATAATGGAGCGCTAATGTTAGTATCATGTGCACTAACAATTCACTAAAGATGCACTAACAAACATGGTTTTATTCGCGAGAACCTTACGGAGGACTAACGGAATGGCAAATTTCACGTCAAGTTGACTTCCAAAACATTTTGTTTATTTCTCTCTCTGGTCGCATTAGAGCACTAACATTGAGTAGCGAGCAGTAAAGTGCACTAACGAACCCACATGGTTTAACCCGCGAAAGCTCTACGGAAGGTTATAGGGGGGTCAACTTAACGTCAAGTCGACTCCACATAGTTTGTTCGGTATATCTCGCTTAGAAACAGAGCACTAACGTTCGGGTCTTATGCACTAACGACCCAGTATGTTTGAGTCTATAATTTGTTAGCGGGTGGGGCCGACTTGACGGACCTATAAATGTATTGTGAGATATCATACAAGCAATCCTATCTTCGGAAGCACCTAGAACTATGGTTTTGCTGTTAAAGTGTAGGTTTTTATAGCCAAAATGATAAATAATGATCATTGTTATCTGGGTAGTCCTTCTGGGATCATGAAGAGGGGTGAATGCAATATGGCCGCTAGAAGATCCTAGCATACAATCAACTCTTCTTAGAAACCATTGTACCCAGAACTATTATTTTGGTGTTAAACTGTAGGGTAGCCATGGGAGGGAAAATCCAATATGACCACCTAAAGATGCGATTTCCAGCATACAAGAAATTATTATCCTTAGGAACTACAGTTATAATTTTGGTGTCAATTGTAGGGTTTCATTAGCACGGTATTTGAGTCGTCTATTTGTGACTATGGAGAGGGATGGAACCAAGGAGGCTGCCGAGGTAAATTTGTACCATAATAACAATCACATCTTCAGACCTATTGAACCCAGAGTTATGATTTTGACGTCAAATTGTAGGACTTTTGTGATACCTACACAAAGAAACATTGATAAATAATATCTTTATAAAAATTTAGAATACAATAGAATAGATAAATAATATCTTTAGAAAATTTAGAAACTTACCACAACCTTTTTTCTGGAGGGAATTCCTAGAATTTCAGTAAGAAAGCTAACTAGAACATGCCTCCGAATTCTTGTATGAGGAAAACATGCTTTCATGAAGTATTTATATTAAAGAATTGCTCATTTTCTACGTATTACGACTGAACTATAACTACTTTCAACCATATGGTTAATTGTTTGCTAGTATTTGCACGTTACGGCGGCTAGATTGTATTCTTCCCTTCCCATGACCCAAGACGGACCAGCCAAGTGGCCAGCAGGACGTGCTTATAATTTTGACCAAAGCACCCTATAGTTTGTCACCAGAATTAGAGCTCGAGGACCAATAGTTCGAATATATCGTGCTTTTATCTAGGAATGACTTGTCTGGGTAACCATATTGAATTTTTAACTCCCCAAGGCTTCAGACGAACTACACTTTTCCTAATACTTGGCTCTTAACCTATACAATGACATTCACGATATTGTTTCATCAAACTACAAAGTGATTAAAAGCACGCAGAAGGATTCCCCGTAACAGAGGAGCAGCAAAAGAGGATTACAGCTGCTATTTTTTAATTAAAAGTGCAAGTTTTTTTCCTATGCAAATATATGCTATTTAAGCTCTATTGCTGTAGTTATCTTAAAAAATAAATTATGAGTTTAAACACTCTTCCGAATGAGCAACATTGGTTTTGGGGTTTGTCTACCAGCAAATGAAAATTTTAATTCTTTCTGATTAAATGCTGCTGGAGTATATTAAACATAGAATGTAAAGCTATGCAATTTGTTAATTTGTTCTATCTTCTGGAGCAACTTGCATTTTTATAAATCGCTTAATTATTTATTATAGATAATCATTGCTTCTCATTATCTTCAGCAAAGATGAAAGGTAATATTTATGGAATGTATAAGAAAAGTTAGTGACAAATTAAGTATATATGCATGTAGATGTCTGTAACAGTTATTTAAAATGCCAATAAAGAAGTAATTTCTAATGAATCATGGACGAGCGCTAGATTATATAAAAATTCAAGTTAGTATCTTAAGCAAGACAAATTAAATAATATTTAAGGCAAAGGCTTTAAGTTACTTTAACTGTTCCTTGGCATATTGAATTACAGTTCCTTGGTATATGCGATGTAAATAGATATCAAATTTCACCATTATCAAGGAGAGAGAATTAACTTGCTAAATAGACAATAAATCTCCCTTGTTAGCTACACAGCTATGTTTGACTTTTGTTCTTTCCAAACCACACTTCCTTGTAAGAACACAGTAGTGTGTTAATAAAAGCTGCAGTTCTAAACTGGTCATGAAAAAGTGTCTTAATATACCAAATTGAAATAAGACCATTTTCCATTTCTGGAAGCACTGCAGCATGGATATAATATGACAGTTAAAGTTTCTATAGACATTTACAAAGGTGACGAATAAACAATATGAACTACAGGCGAAGAGGAAAATAATTTTCTTGGGCGAGTTAGACAAAAATAACGCATTAGTAAAATATTTTATATCTGATTAATGTTGTTATTTTATTGTATAATTATTAAACATGTTTAAAGAAGCTTAATCGAAGTTGTAATTTCAACAATCCGTATGTGATAAAGGATGTTCCTTTAGCGCAAAGAGCATTTCCTCATCTAATTAACACAATAAAAAACTAAAGAACATTTATTTAATTGAAACAGAACTACGTAGCCCTGGTCTGTCTCCTTAATGACAAAATGCTGATACCTGAAATTTTGTTTGGAAAGCCATATAATACTGAGCTGCCATGGATCAGTTACAAAATACAGTTCAAAATCGAAAAAACACCCAGTGATGAAATTTTATGTTTATCTCAGTTGCACTAGGTTAATATCGGGATTTTTTTTTCAAGTTTACCATAGGCCGACATCCTCCTCTCTAACCCACCCTAGTATGTGGCAAATTGTAATTCATATCACTTCAAAACTATATATAACTTAAAAGAATAATATTAAGTAGGATATTCCACACAATACCAAATGTAACATTTGTTTAATTGAACCACTATTCGAAATAAATCAAGAAAATGTAACCTCATCTTTCGTTAATTTAACTTCTATTTAACATTACAAATTTAAGGCTGATATCCTTGTCTTCCATATAAGAATTACTACATTATTTACCTAACAGAAAAATACCATAACTACACAATTCTCAGAAACACGAGACACGCAACAGCCTGTACCCAAGACAAAGATATAATAATTATTTAAATAATAATAAGAAGAAGAATACATTAATATTACCTAATTATATGCGTTGCCTTAGCATTCGGGCGGTCTTCCGATCCCTCCCAGCGGCCGACCATCTTGAGAGGGATTTCCCCTCAGTAATATAAGGCAAATGCTGAGATGGTACCTACAAAATAGGGCCTGGTCGTTAACTTTCCAAAATCCTCTCCCCTACCATATCCCGGCCTAAGCCTCAGATGCCTAAATGTCTTAAAATTCCAATTACCGAATTATGTTTCAGTCTATCTACGTGTGCTCTCTTCCCAAACACGCACACTCTCAAACACGCATACACAATGATAAACTGAAGAAATATATGATATAGTGCGACTGAGATAATGCAAAAATATGAAGTATGCATCTGTCGAACAAATGTAAAATTGAACGCGACTATAGAAAGATCTACATATTCACTATTTGTGTGATCAAAAGTATCCGAACACCCACCTGAAAATAAAGTATAAGTCTGCATCCATCGGAAACACTGGCAGTCAAAACGGTGTTGGCCCACCATTAGCCTTGATGATAACCTGCACTCTCGCAGGCATACTTTCAATCAAGTAGCAAAAGGATTCCTGGGGGGATGGCAGCCCAACATGGAGCGTCGAAATGAGAATAGGTTTCGTTATGAGTCGCTGTGGTCTAGCATGAACTCGGCGTTCCATAACCTTCCAGAGAAATTCAGACACTGGTCATTCCTGAACTGGTGTTCGATGGTAGGCAGCAGACCTACGTAACTTTGTGCCCTGACACTGCCATGTAAAGGAACAAGGCGACCGAGCACCCTCCAGGAGGAACATGACTACACTTTATCACATCGCCATCGATTCACACAGCCGGCACTATACAGGCTGGTTGATGTTCACGAGGCATTCGCTACATCCACTCCCTACCATCGGATCGCCACATTGTAAACTGTGATTCCTGGCTCCACTAAACAAATTCTCATTGTTCTAGGTTCCAATTTTGACGCTCCTTGCACCACGTGTGGTGCGTTTGGCATTTGGCTGTATGATGTATGGTTTATCGGCAGCTGCAACCAAGCTCCAAGTTTTACTTTCGTGCGTGCTTTATTATCGATCAATGGATGGCTATCTATCTTCTCCTGAAAATATTCGTAAAAATATTAAAATTTAATAAGAAAAGACCATACAAAAATTGATAGTAACAACGAATATTTTTTGTGTCAGTACTGGAAGCGATACTAAAAGTGAAAATAATGAAGTGGAAGCAGTTATCTATACCCCTAATCAAGTTGAAACAATTAGCCAACAACCCACGGTTGAAGCGGGATGTAAAAGAGCAATCGCACGGAAGGAGACTGACTAATTTATGTGGTAACACTTGTTTAATGAAATCTTCTCAAGAGAAACAGAACGGAAACCCAATCAAGAGGGATGGCCTTGAAGATAAAATCGAGAACTAACTGTAACACAAAGTTTCAAGAATAGTTGAAACCTTATGAATGTGAAATTTGCGATTATAATTTTATTTTAAAAATTTACTTGAAAAGACATGATGATTCATACAGGTGAGAGGGCTTACAAATGTAAAATATGCGGATATAAATGTATTCAAAGCAATGCCTTGAAAAAGCACGGCCTTATCAATGTGATGTGTGTAAATATAAAAGTACTACAAGCGGTAACTTGAGAGCACAGATGAGAAATCGTACAGGAAAAAAAGCCCTTTGAATGTAATGTATGTGAGTATAAAAGTTCTACAAGCGGTAGCTTGGAAATTCGCATGAAAAATTATAGAAGAGAAAAGCGTTTCAAATATGACATATGCGAATATTAAAGTACTCAAAACTGTGACTTAAGAAGGCACATGATAAGTCATATAGGCGAGAAAACTTTTGAATGTGGAACTTGCGGATATAAATGTAGTCAAAAAGGGCCATTTGAAAGTACACATGATAACTCACACTCAGGAGAAACATTATCAATGTAAAATTTGTTAATATAGATGTGCATTTTAAATGCAAATTATTTGGACATAAATTTACTACAGGCGTAACGTTAAAACACACGTGAGAGCTCATACAGGTGAGAAGCCTTACGAATGTGTTGTACGTGGGTATAAATGTAGTTTAAGCTTTTCACTGAAAGGGCATATGAAAACTCATACAGCAGACGCGCTCTTGACTTGTTAAGATAGATGTAGTTTAACTCGAATCAATATGAGAACACGAGGAGGACTATTATATTTCTAATATCGGTGTACTGGAAACGCCAACGTCAGAAAGCGTAAGAATTTGTACAGATGAGCAGAATGCGACATCCTGCCATCTCAACATTATTAATAAATCCTGCTATAAACTTAGTATTATTCTGAATAGATCACAATACAGGCAGAACACGTGCGTTAGAATCTATGGACATTATGAGTATTGTTTGTGTACCGAGACGCTGAATAAGTAGAAATAATAATTATCCGTATCTCAGCCTTGACATAACTACTCTGCAGTAGTTATATGTTTGTGCCTTTTGAAGCTTTTGTACACTGGCGTCCGACCGTTCCCTCAGCTACCGTAGAGAAAAATGGTTTTAAAAGTATTAGGGCCTAATGTATGTAAGTTTTGAGAAAAAGACATTAAATTGTGATTTGATATATTGCTGTACTCGCTCCTGTTCCTTTTTCCACTTTGTCATCTTTATCAATCTTCCCTATGAGCCTTTATGTATGGGAAATAAAGCCAGTTTCATCGTAGAATGGGGATACCAAAGTGTACAAAATATCAGCTGTGATCGAAACTAATTTACTACTAAGTTTTCGCAGTTGACATGGAACGGTATTGCCAACATTATGCAGACTGGGTATAAATTTGTCCTTATTAACGAGATGACACAACCAACTTTTCTCTATATTGGTACTCACGAGCAACCATACATAAACCCTCACAAACCTGCCTAATACATAGACGTTTTCTTATTATAGTCTGTGTAAATTTATCAAACATGTTCGCTGTTTTCGTTGAAGACACTACACTGCTTGAACTCCTTTTATTACTGATTTCGAAAGAGATTCAGTACTGTTAAATCTTCACTTAAATCTGTTAATAATTCAAGTATTTCCATATCCTGTGCTACTGCCTTTCTCAATATCTCTTACACAAAACTGCGTTTTGTTACAAGAAACTCTCCTTGGGGACTGTAAAATTATTCTATTTGTCATAACAGAGATGTTAAAACAATTTCTTAAAAAACGTGCATAGCTTGTACAACTCAACATGTACAGAGCCGCTCCTACCCTCACCTCAAAAACCCAAGGATCGAGGATGGCAACGCCCCTGTCCTGCTTTTATGCTATAATCTCAACACGGAATGACTGTATCAATCGACCTCTCACTCCCGCCGTTTATCGAAGTAACAAGTCAAGGTCAGCATAACGTTTTATGAGATTGAAATTACACAAAAAACGACATGGAAGCACCTGTTTGATTAATACTCTCATCTACCTGTGAAGTGAACCCTGGTGTTCTGTGATGTTACTCAAATGAAATAAGAATTTTAAGTCACTACGTACTTTGAAACGTGGAAGGTGATATTTTCATTGCTACTCAAAATATATATATATATATATATATTTTTATCAAACCAGACAACATTTCTTCAAAGGAAAACAAATCAAAATAACTAATAAGTACACGATAAATTATATATATTTAAGTGAAATACTCACAGAATGACACAGCTTTCATTCCTCTACTTTATCATGCATATGGAAATTCCCAAAAGATGATATGACTGGGACGTGTTATTCTAGAGTAGAAAATCCAGCCTCGAGAATAACCAACATTGAAGATCACAGCACCTGTATCTTAAATGTAGAACAATTATATGTACAGTATAATGGCGGAAAATACCACGGCTGAACCGGTCAACGCCAAATGGACATATCATTACCAAATGGAGAAACCATGAACATAGCATTACCAAGAAGGTTTTAGTGTGATTAACACACAAATGATTAGCAGTGTACACAATGTGGGCGATAATTTCATATAACATGTCACAACAACATGTCGAGGTATCACAAATAAATGAACAGAAAATAAATCACTAAACCTACTGAATATTACACCCAACTGAATAAATCTATCAGTTGCTTTATTCAAGCCACGAGAGCTTACCCAACATGCAAAGCACATGGACAAAGCAAATAAGAGCACCACAACAAAAGAGCATCATGAGGCGTTAATTTAGCTTAAAAAAGCGAAATCTGTAACAAATGAAATTAATTTGTTACAGTTTGAATACAAATTTATATGTTATTTTGAGTGATAAGAGATGGCATTTTTATATTATCTTCTGACTACACACACTTCTTTTAGATTATTTTCTTGGATATTCAGGTCGACTGTTAGTGGTGTCTTTGCCTAGCTATTTTTTTACTATGTTGCTTGCTGCCGCAAAGAATAATTATGGAGGAACGAAACAAAATATGGCTTAAGTTCTTCTAACTTGTTCAAAGAGATGAAACTTAGATTATTCTGTTTTGATGTACCATTTCACCTAATTAAAAACTACAGAATTGTATATATTTGTTACTACGCGACTATCGTTTAGAAACTTGCTGCATACTTTTGGGTACCTCATCTGATTGAACCTTATTACCTTAAATTTCCTCACACTTCATTTAAGTTCATTACTGCCAGTTAATATTTTATTGTGTTCCAAACAAATATAATTTCTTAACTTTTTTTTTTCAATTTGTTACAAGTATTTTGTGCTCTTCAATCTTTTTAAACTATTTATTCAGTATGTTTCTACAAAGCTGCATACATTTTTAAGCTTCATATTCTTAGTTCCTAAAACACTCTATAGAACATAAATAGATTAGTACTTATCGCAAGTTATTCCAAAGTGAACTAAATCCACCTAAAATATGGATCCATGGCCATGAAGCTACTTCAATTAGCAGATGCGAACCTATTACAATATAACATTTATTGAACCGTAATCTTAATGCGTACATACCCTCGCTATCGTAACCTATCATGCGGCATTTTTTAAAGTTAGTAGCAGGTTACTTATGAAAACGAATTGTAACGTAAGCTACTGATCGCCGTAGCTCAGCTCTAGGACCTAGGCTTAGCAATCGGGAAGTCCTAGGACTGATCGTAATCCCCGTCAATCTTAGCTGAGGATTTTCTCTGTCGACAGATGAATGATGGCATGGTGCGTACTAACTAGACCCTGGCCGATTACTTTTCAAGATCCCCTAAACTACAATGAGCCTAATATGCCTAAAATTTACAAATCAATTTCTACTCAGAAACCCTACCATATTGTGGTTCAACATGTAATGCTACAGCATATTTTCTAAGAGATTGCTCTCCTATAAAGAAAATCCATTCTCACACAGCAATCTTACAGTCGGAACAAGATTAACACCTTTTCACTATGTGTTAGTGCCTTCTTCCATTGCGACTTGACTTGAATAGGTGGCGTGTTAGGCAAATTTTAAGTACTGATGTGTCGATAGCAACACTAAATTTGACAATATGACAGAAGCTTATCATGAAAAGGGAAGTTTAATTGTCTAAATTTCATAGTTTATGTCGTGCAATGTTGTCCTTTTGTAAGCAATAAAAGCTCATTTTATATACAGATGCTTATCAGAATAATGGAAACACCTGTAGTTGGCAACACGTCAGATGTATGGGTTGGCAGTGGTGTCGTGGCGACCGCAGCGCCGGACTGCTGGTGGTGGTGTGTTAGGTCGGTCTCCATACTACGCCAGGCGTCGTGGAACAGGAGTGTGCAGTGGCTGCAGCAGACGGAGGTAGTGTAAAATGGGAGACCTCTCAGAGTTTCAAAGAGGGCAAATTGTTGGTGCGCGGTTATGTGGAGTGAGTGTGACGGCAGTGGCTAGTGTGTTAGGTGTGTCGCCAGGGACAGTGTCGAAGGTGATGACGGCCTACACAACACACGGGAAAACCACATCGGGGAAGCGGAACAGTGGGCGGAAGAAAAGCATCAGTGACAGGGTACGCCGGGTATTAAAGCGCATTGTCACGCGGAACTGTCGTGCCACTGCGGCGCAAGTGACGGAGGAACTCAATCAGCACCTCCCCCAACCTGTTTCGACAATCACAGTCCGCCGCGAATTACATGACATGAACTTACGGGGTCGTGTTGCACGGGCCAAACCTCTCATCAGGGACCAGAACGCTTTAGCACGCCGCAAATGGTGCCGCGACCATGCAACTTGGACCGTTGACGACTGGAAACGTGTGGTATGGTCGGATGAGTCAACATTCACCCTATTCCAAACCACGGGCCGTGTTTATGTGTGGAGAACGCCCAAAGAAGCGTATGATCTGCAGTGTCTCCGCCCAACTGTGATGCATGGCGGCGGCACGGTGATGCTGTGGGCCGCAATATCATGGTTTTCATTGGGTCCTGTGGTCACACTTCGTGGACGCATCACTGCCAACGATTATGTCGCAATTTTAGGAGACCACTTGCATCCTATGGTCCGGATGTTGTTCCCGGACAATGACGCCATATTCCAGGATGATAATGCACCCATTCACACAGCTGGAGTTGTTGCAGCGTGGTTTGAGGAACATCGGGATGAAGTTCAACACCTCCCCTGGCCCGCCCAATCCCCAGATATCAACATAATTGAACATTGTGGTCCATCTTGGAAACACGACTCCGGCGACGATTTCCACCTCCATCCTCTCTCACAGAACTGGCCGATGCCCTGCACGAGGAATGGTGTAATATTCCACTTGCTACCATTCACGACCTCTATGCCTCCATCCCACGTCGCATCAAGGCTGTTCTGAAGGCGAAAGGTGGCCCGACACCATATTAATCTGGTAAGTTGCACTTTCGTTCAGGTGTTTCCATTATTCTGATAAGCATCTGTAGGTACTATCACACCAAACTATGGGGGACAAAGAGCTGTATGATTGATGTTTGTACAGTATTACAAGAATATGAAGTAAGTGATCATGTAAACGCTAACAACCATACATAACACATGCGTAATGAACACGGTTATAAGTAGTTTTTGTTAGCAACACGGAATCTACACGTTAAAGACAGTTCGTGTCTATGTTGGAGAAGGCTGAAAGAGATATTTTAGATTGAACAGGATGGCAGTACAGCTCATGAGTCATATCAAACAAAGAATATTGACAGCGTTTTTTGATAGGTATGAAATATATCGAAATCTAAAATCGTACAGTGTTGTATTTCAAAATAAAGTCTTTATTTGTACAATACTTTATTTTGTACTGTATACTGTATTTTTGTATTTTATTGCTTTGCGTCAGAGTACCCACTTCGTATTATACTGTGCTTAACTTTAAGTTAAAAATTGCCTGTTATAATTACTGTAATGTACACTGAAGAGCAAAAATTCATGGGATAGTTGGAGGAAACTAGTTGGCGGCCCGGTAACATCCCGGCAAAACCGGTCGAATGGCTCGAAGCACTTGCAGTGTGGTCAGTTGGACTTCTGTGAGTGTCTAGAAGGGCGTAAGCCATAGTGCTGTTATCGTCCATAAAATGCATTTTATCTTTATATCATTACCGTCTGTAAGAGCAGTGAAAAGTCCTGTATTGTGGTGCTGGCAACCCGACGGGATTTATCGGCATTCGAGCGCGGCATGATAGTTGGTGCTAGATAAATGGAGCATGTGATTTCGGAAGTCCTTCGGACATTAAAAATTACTCGCTCCACAGTGGACCGTGAGTATCGTATTAGAGGCATTAAGACCCCCCAGAGACAATGCAGTGGCCACTCACGGTGCTGAATCACCGCGACTGGTGAAACCTGGGAAGACTCGTCCGGGCAAACAGACAAGCAACCGGAAACAGTGCGTGATCTGACAGGAGGAATCAATGCAGAACGTTCCAGGAATGTGTCTCAGAGGAAAGTGCAGCGCAATTTGGTCTCCATGTAGTATCGCAACCGAGGACCAACACGTGTGGCGCTACTAATCCCTGTCCATCGGCGGCCGCGACTCACATGAGCTCGGGTACACGTTAATTGGGCCTTACAGGACTGGTAGCCTGGTCAGATGAGTTATGTTTCCAATTGGTATGCGCGGATAGTAGGATCCGGGTGTGGCGCAGATCACATGAGGTCATGGACCTAACAAGGAAACCTTACGAACCAAGTTCCGGAGATTTTCGCCGGACTGCTTCCAAAAGAGAGGGGACAGGGTAGGAAGTCAGAATGGGAGATTATTTTTTTCGGAGCAGGAGTGTGAGAGGCAGGAGAACGGGTTAAGGGTGAACTGGTGCTTTGGTCCAGTAAAACTGCACACGTTTTCTTTTGCCAGTTTCTCATAAACGAAAGCAGAGAATGAAGTGTAACTTTCCATGATTATAGGTAATGCTGTTCTACACTAGAAGCGACTAGTGTGAAGCACCTTCAGTGTTGCCAGTTGTAGACATTCGCAGTGTTACCAGAATATTAAAAGCCCGAAAATATCGGTGAAGGCAGGGACTATTACGATGAAGTCAACGTCGTTTACTGACAAAGTATAGTTTATTCTAGTGCTGTGTACTACTTCGCCAATACTATTGTAATAAGCACGGAAAGAAAGCAAAATAACACAAAACAGCAATGATGCGAATTACGAATGAAATCAAGATATTAGTTGAAAATATATGATAATTGGTCATCAAATGCTGTTAAGTCCATTGTTATAGGCATTCGCTCTCCTCTCTTCGCTCTTTCCTTTTTCAGTGGACACGTACGCTAAAACGAAGTTCTTTCCTACTTTCTTGCTTTCACCTTTCCTTTTCTATGTCCATAAAAATATTTATGGGATAAAATATTACAATTCTTGTGGAGTGCTGATAAACCTGTTGTTCATTTTTATATGGATTCTAATGTTTTCTTTTATTTGTCGTTTCAGGATGAATCCGAAAGTGGTCATTAGCCTGCTGGTTCAGACATTTGGCACATCTGACGCACCATCCATTGCAGATCGGGAAATGTTCGACCAGATATGTGTCGAGTTATTGGATGAACGAGTGATCGTTGAGCGGTATGAATTTCTGACATATGAGGACGCTTCAGACCTGGATGTTGACTCAACTGATCGTGAATATGGTGATGAGGATATCGACATGACATAGCAAGCCATATCAACGCAACATGTGCCGGAAGTGTCGGTTGAAGAAGAAACACGGTCATCTCAAAGCAGTAGCTCTTCGTATGTTCCGTCACCGGAAAGAAAGAAGAAAGGAGTCAGCGAACGGTCAGAAGAATACAAGGAACGGGCATTCCAGTACTGGACAAGCACACTTGGAGGAAAGAGAAGATCTCTGGCATCTATTCGATCCAAGTTTTCAAAGATCAAATCGATTGGCGTGCTGCAGAACTATGAACGATCGCGAGAAAAGATGACGTCGCGCGTGAAGATGAATACTATAAACACCAGAGTGTTTGAGCACTTCAAAGAAATGTCTGCACGCAATGCCATAATTCACGACAGACCAATCATACAGTGGGCATTGCAAATCAAACCCCAGGTTGATCCAGATGATAAACTGAATTTCAAGGCATCAGATTCATGGATTTACAAGTTTAAGAGAAGGAACAGGATCGTCTCGCGATCAATTACTCATAAAGTGTCAAAGACCTGCGCCTCAAAAGAGGAGGATACACAGCGGAAATCAGATGAATTCGTCAGAAAAAAATGAAATCCTTGTTCATCGAACGACATTTGGTTCCCAAACAGATCCTGAACACAGATCAAAGTCGTTTCGAGAAAGAAATGCATTCCGGACGAACAATTCGACCAATGGGCATTAAACGAATATATGCAACTGTAGGATCTACGAACGACGCACTCATACATGATAATGCCTGTAATCTCAATGGACGGAGATCTACATTCGCCGATGTACATGCTTTGTGCAGAATCCAGCCGGTAATTTCCTCAAAGAAAACCAGCTGATCCATCAAATATTATGTCTTATGCTTCTGGCTCTGCTAACATGAAAAAAGATCAGAAGATAATGCTGACCAATGTATTCTGGTCAAGTATGTCTACTTTATACGAAGAACCCATGCTTCTACTTCTTGATTCGTCGTCAGCCAATACGGATGAAGTGTTAATCAAATCAACAATTCCAGAAAGCATTAGTGAATTTGAACGGCATTTGATTCCACCAGGATGCACAGGACTCATTCAGCCACTGGATGTCTATTTCTTCCGCCGGTATAAAGCATTTGTTAAGTTCGTGACTGATGCCATTATCGCGACCGAAGAGTTCAACATCTGGCATCGGGACAACTTCATTCGTCTCCAATCCTTCACTCATTATCAGTTTTCGTCCCCAATGTTTCGAAACATGATCAAGTATGGATGGTACAAGTCAGGATATTTGGACGAAGAACCAGAACCATTCAGGACGCCGATGCAGTACTGCTGTGACACTGGCTCTGAAGTTTGTTCATCAGATCAGTGCAGTGCTCTTTCATTCATGAGATGTGCTCATTGTAACAACACGTTTTATCTGAATCATCTACTCATTGACAGTTTGCATATAAATTGCACTTAACTCGAATTTTCTGATGACTCTTTCAGGATTCCTGGTGATTTCGCTTATTAGCACAGAAATCAAAACAGTATTGGCGAAGTAGTACACAGCACTAGAATAAACTATACTTTGTCAGTAAATGACGTTGAGTTCATCATTATAGTCCCTACCTTCACCGATATTTTCGGACTTTTAATATTCTGGCAACACTGCGAATGCCTACACAGCACAATCACGTTAAATAAACGTTTATTCAACTTTCCCTTAAATGTTTAATAAACGTTGAATCTTAGTTGAATCTACGTTGATTCAACGTTATACAACTATCGGATTAGTATTATAAGAAATGTTGATTCAACGTTGAATCAGAAGTTTAATAAACGTTTAAAAGACATTTAATTAAACCTTTTCCGCAACTTAATTTTGGCACTGACGTTGATTCAATATTACAAAACGTTGAATAAACAACTATTCAACGTTTAATTAACGTTACGCAACGTTTAGAGAGAAGCAAAATTCAACCTTCAGAACAATTTTCGTACCTTTCCCAAAAATCTCTACTTACAACGAATATTTGTACATGTGAAGATGAACAGAACAATATAAGTTTTCCAGACCGAATCCTAGTACTTCAATGTTCAGTACGATACAATTTCAGAGTTGATTCTAGGAAAAATCCTTTGATTATAGGATTTTAATCTGGAATCAACCCTAGAATTGTAATTTCAATTAAAGCATATCGTACTGAACATTGAAGTACTAGGTTTCGCTCTATGAAACTTTGTTCTGTTCATCTGCACAGATTTAAATATTCGTTATAAGTAGGGATTTTGGGAAAAAGATACGAAATTTGTCCTTAAAGTTAAATTTTACTTCTCTCCAAATGTGACCGATGACGTGACAATCCAACAATCCGGGTTTGACCGGGGCCAACCCTGGGGGCTGGGGGGGATAAACCGGTAGCGAAAGCCACTCAAAGTGGCTGAAAAGAGCCCTGCGCTGACCACGTGTCCCCCGCAAAAAGCCACGTTACAGGTCTTGGCCCTTCATGGGCTGTTGCGCCATAGGTTCTTTTGTATACGTAACCCAACATAAACAGTCTGGGAATTGAAATGAAGATAAAAGCATTCGCCCACAACATTAAGAACCTAAATGTGTAATTCCAACTCACTCCCACTAGGATACCAGTCTAACAAACCTCTCAACATGGTAATGACGGAGCCACTTAGTGAAACCACTAATTGAAGATCCATAAAAAATGAGGACAAATAATACTTGAGTACGTATACACGTAACTTATTTATTCAGAAATAGCACGTCTGAGCGATAATGTATAAAAATGTATTTAAAATAAATAAATATTCAGAATGCAATTTAAATAATGCGATAAAAAACAAATGTTCGTTAAATCCTTACTTTATAACAACTACAAAAACTAAAATACAATTTGTCTTCTTTAATTGTATATAGTTACATACATACAATATGCTCTTATCTATAAAAGGCATCTGAACGAAATAAAAAAGTTATACATTTTCAAAAGAGAATTAGGTTGCCTCGTGGTATTGTTTGATTCATTCAGTAAGTATGAGAATTGTCAGTACCACATTTATTGCTTTTAACAAGATGAGACAACCTATTCTACGAAGAATATACAAAAAGAAAAAAAAATGAGCAACTTATTCGGGTTTCCTCCTGTCATTTCGATCCCTCCCTGCGCCGATGTCCTGTTTTTCACGGTTTTCATGAGAGAACAAACGACAAACGCATAGCGTAGACATTGTATGAATGTCAAATAGAAGTGCATTTCCATCAAGAAAAAAATTGTATTATATAACACCTAGTGAAGTTTAAGCATAAAACTATCACTGAAAATTGTTTCTGTAGATTAGGAAATCTCACAAACATTCAACGTTGAATCAACGTTTAATCAATGTTGTGCTTTCCACCATTTTAGAAGTTTTAAGAGCACAAATAAATTGAATGTTTAATAAACGTTTAATACTGGTCATTCTATAAATGTTTATAAAATTACGTTGATAAAACATATAAATCAACGTCACCAAATACAACGTTGTCAAAATTCAACGTTTTCAACGTTTATAAAACGTTAATTCAACATTGTGTGCTGTGTGGGTGTCTACAGCTGGCAACACTGACGGTGCTTCACACTAGTCGCTTCTAGTATAGAACAGCATTACCTATAATCATGGAAAGTTACACTTCATTCTCTGCTTTCGTTTATGAGAAACTGGCAAAAGAAAACGTGTGCAGTTTTACTGGACCAAAGCACCAGTTCATCCTTAACCCGTTCTCCTGCCCCTCACACTCCTGCTCCGAAAAAAATAATCGCACATTCTGACTTCCTACCCTGCCCCCTCTGTTTTGGAACCAGTCCGGCGAAAATCCCCGGAACTTGGTTCGTAAGGTTCCCTTGTAAGTTGTCAACAAGGCACTGTGCAATCTGGTGGTGGCTCCGTCGTGGTGTGAGGCGTGCTTATCTGGCATTGTTTGGTCCTCTGGTCCACTTTAACCGGACATTGACCAGTTAGCCTTATGCTCAGCTGCTTTGTGACCATCTTGAGCCCTGTACGGACTTCGTGTGCCCTGCTAACAATTGGATTTCTCAGAGTGACAATGCGCCAAGTAACCGGACCACAATGGTCCGCGACTAGTTTGAGAAATATTCTAGTAATTTCCAACGCATGATTTGGCGCCGTAGATTGCCGGATATGAACTCTATCGAACACATGTGGAATATCATCGAACGGTCTATTCGTGCCCAGGATCCTCCACCTGCAACAACCACTTGTCGCGTCCCTGACACGTCGAGTTGCTGCACTTTGATGTGCTCGAGGACAGCAGCTGCCGGTGGCTGTCTCCACTGGGTGTCGCACTCAGGCCCGACGCCAGCCGCAAAGAATAGGGAGCCACAAAATATTTAGGGAAGGGCTTGGGCTTACGAAACACATAAAATTAAATATTTGTATTGGGGAAAGGAAAATTTACGGGGGCCCAGTCACTCTGGCCGGGCCTGGACTTTCTGTATGTGTGAGAGGATTGGGTAGATAATCAGACACAATCAATCAACGTAGAGTTAAATTGTGTAACGTATACACAAAAGAAGAAGTGACCAGATTATCAAAAAAAGGGGCCAGATTATTCCATTTCCTCAATACTCTTAACACATCACACAAATACGTGAATTTTCACTTCTTGTTATTTAATCGCTAGAATATAGATGGTTTTACTATTCTGTAGTTATTAGAATGCTTACACATTTTGTACAACGCTAACTTGGACGTGCTTGAAGCGAAAGAGGCTATTTTTCAACAAGACTCCACATGGTTCTCATAAGCTACTGTGTTGCGCGCTATCTACAGATCGCCGCAATAACCGCAAAACGTAATAAGCGCGAAACGAACAAGCGCGAACGGAACAAACGCCAAAGGAACAAGCGCGAAACGGAACTAGAGCGACAGGAACAAGCACGAAACGGAATTAGAATGACAGGAACAAGAACGAAACGGAACTAGAGCGACAGGAAAAAGAGCGAAACGGAACTAGAGCGACAGGAACAAGAGCGAAACGGAATTAGAACGACAGGAACAAGAGCGAAACGGAACTCGAGTGACAGGAACAAGCGCGAAACGGAAGTAACGTTAACGGAATAAGCGCGAAACTGGACTAAAGCGACAGGAAGAAGCGCGAGACGGAATTAGAGCGACAGAAACAAGCGCGAAAAGAACTAAAGCGGAAGTTTCGTTCTTATTCCGTTTCGCGCTTGTTCCGGACCCCTATCTACTCCCTAGCACAACATGGCGTCCAGGTGGGAAGTTGTCGGGACTCATAAGCGATAGAGATGGGCAAAAATAACAATAGCTTTTTTATATTTTTTTGGTTCAATTGTTATAATTGTTATAACAGTTACTTTTGAAAATAAACTGTTATTTTTAAAAGTTTAGATAAATAACCCAAATTGTTTATTATCTTGGCTCCGAAGTCAACATTCTTGTTTCTAACTGAGATAGGAAAAGTTACGAGCTAAGTCTGCACGTATTACTTTTTTTTCTTTTTCGACAAGAGTACGCGGCAGCCAAGACGAGAGAGAGAGAGAGAGAGAGAAAAAAAACGTTCTTTTGGATTTCAAATGCTTACGCGACGTCTAATATATTGCATTGCCAGTAAACGCGTGGATGTTACGGTTAGGTGAGATAGGTTTGTATTTACAGCTTGTATGTGTGTGTGTTCACGGGGTGTTACACTGGGACCTCACAAGTTGAATCGGGGTAATGATATTACTGTAACTGGCACGTGTCAAAACTCCAAACATTTTACAAATTCTTTTTTTTTTTTCGTTAAGGGAACCATGCTGAATAATAATAGTGATTCTCAAAGCATAATTGTGGAAGGGGGAGCCGGCAATAAAGAGAGCAAGAAAGCATCTGAAAATTGCAATTAAAAATTTTGTGAGTGCGTTCAAGTGAAATTTATTAACAAAATATGTACATTATATTTCTACGATTAATTGGAGTGTTTTCTCGTAAGCAAAGATAAGCATACTATGATATATGGCAATGTTCCGTCAGAACATAGCAATTAAACGTCTCAGTAAATAATGTATTAACTGCAAAAAAAATTGGGTAAATTATAGAAGAAACGCATGTACGAAAATGCTGTACAAAATGGTGTTCACGAAAGGTTGGAGTGTCGAAACGTACCTTAGACTAATAAAAGTACGATACAACACAAAGTAGCCACAAGATAAAATACAATAGTATCAGCTAAATCCAATGACACACCTCTGACTACGGGGCTTATCACTGGATCTACAGTTCCTTCTACCGCTGTGTATACATGTGTCGTCAATTCACAATTCTTTAAATTTAATCTATATTGCGTTTCAGTCCCTTACGTCGAGTTCCAGTTATTATCAACGACATTTGATTCCACAGTTGAATAAAATTAGTCTCTTCCTTCTGTTTTCGTATTCTTGCAAGATAAGAAAAGACCAAACTTGAGACCCTCCTCATTTTGTGACATTATGATACATTACATGAATTGATTATGATACATATCACTTGAAACGTATACAACTATCATAGTTCAAAGACATTGTCCTCTATCGTCGAGCAGACGTGAAAATGAATGAAAAGACAATTACAACGTCATTTCCCATTACACATTGCCAAAGGGTAAAATATATTGTTGACCTGTACGTAAGCATTATCATCGGCGAACATCTGACGTGCGCGTAGCCACTGCCTTAAATAAAACACATTATTATCAGCAAATAACACGACGGCTGAGATGGTCGGACAGGACAGAGGAACAAGTATCTCGAAGTCCTGGCCAGATTTTTGCATGGTTTCATTTCATAAATTGGTAAGAAATTTATGTGATTTATTTCTTTCATGCAGAAGCCATGAACTGCTATTAAATTTCTAATTAAACTGAAATGTTGAGATTTTCTACGTTTATAACACTCTATCTTCCACAGAAATTTCATAAATCTCTTGTTAATTACTGCTCCAGTTTCACAGGATCGTTATTCACGATTAACAACGATGGCATCAGTGATTTTTCTACACACCTGAAACAGGAACAATGCCAGGATTTTCAGTTTGGAGGGTGTTGGTGGAGTGGAGTTTTGCACGGTTTCTATCGATTTTTGACAGTAAAAAATTTTAACGTTGATGAGTGTTCTATAGAATTTTAGGGGGTGAAACCCCCACAAGGGAGTCCTGGCGGAATTCACTGCCCTGAAATCATAATCAATAGCTCATGATAATTTTGATCTGCACCCCTACGACCACCTAGGGATAATCCTAGTGTAATACCACTAGACTGAAGTCTAAACTCTGGACACCTCCAGACCCTCCTATATAGAAAATCTTGGGGAAATCCCTGGATGACATTTATATTGTTCCTCGACAAAAAATACCACGATATGCTTCATTCGGCAAACCACGAGAAGGGAGTGGAAAACTGACTCAGTGGCCAGTCGAGAAGGTTTACAGTGTGGGGGAAGTTTCA
>JAGDQP010026547.1:0-25808 GCA_022664845.1 Lepisma saccharinum
CCATCTCCATGTATGGTCCAACTCCTTCAGGAAACATTTCATCCGCTTAAACGGGAGGCTTCATGTTAGCGGTTACCTGCTTATAATTACGGAGAGTGACAAACGTTCCTCCATCAAATGAATCAAAATTACAGTAGGAATATCTCATCTAATTCCTTGCTTTTGGGTATGGTTCCCTGGATTTTTTATCCTTTCATTCTTGTTCCTTTATTCGTTTTTAATAAATCATTTTTGTTTCATTTTTGGAAATGATTTATATGGCTTTGAATAGTTCCAAGGTTATTTACTCTCACTGATTCCACCATCCCCCCTTCCTAACCTGTGGGGAAGTATAACCCACAAAGTCTTGACAAAACCATCAACTTTATTTTTTTTGCTGTGAAAAATCGATAGTAAGCGTATAAAACTTCACTTGCACCCTCCGAATATTGACTTTTCTCCCCCCAAAACTGAAAATCCTGGCCGAAATCCTGTTTCCTCTAAGCCTTTCTTTGAAACTTATTCAGGCTTCATGCGGATATTCCGCATGGAGCGAAAGAAACACTCTGATATATTTCCAATCTATAACCCACTAGTCAGTCGATTTCCATCTGAAGCGTATGTCTCTAACAAGATAGTTAGGTGATAAAATAAAACTAAAAAGAGAGAAGAATTAAATTAAACTCTCATGGAGTAACTGAAAATGTCGACTAGCCTGCTGATCGAATGTCGACTAAAATACCAAGCACGGACATTAGATATGTAGCACTTTACACAAAATGATAACTACAGCAGCCTATTGGTTCTCCGCCATAACGAGGAAATAATATCCCAAATTTAGAATCATCAAATATCCAATATTCACTTCCTGAATACGATCATCTTCAATGATGATCACTACGTGTGTTCGTGCATCAATGGCCGCACTAAAACCGAATTGGACTATAAGTGTGCTTACTCCTCTAGCGAGCGTCACCTCTGTTGGATCATTCAGTCAAATAAATCAAAACGGCATTTTCCCAATTAGTTCGTTACGTTGCGTTCAGTTACGGAAGAATCACCTTTCAATTCCGTATATGAAACAATGTCACCTCCTGTTCACTAAAAACGTCTTAAGTTCACAATGCAAAAACATTTACAATTTCCTGTCGAAATTGTCTAGCTTGGATTACAATAATTAGGATGTCTTAATTATGGTTTCGAATACACTGAATCACGAAAGAAGCAATTTAATGGTGGGACTCCGTTGCCAATTTTAAGTTCAACGCGAGTCAGGAAAAATCTGATTTTTTAATGGTCCGATCAAAGTAATTTGTAAAATTAAGTTCAGTAAATCGAGTTGGAACAAAAGTTTTAGGAATCGAATAGTTCAGGAACTTGATAAGCCTATATCCAAACGATAATAAATCCTAATTCGAAACTAGACAGACGTTGAATTTGGAAATATTCAATACAAATTTAAATTATAAGTGCATATAGTCACCATTATCAGGATATTTATATTATATATTCATCTGGAAGAACGGAAGATCAACCCGGGAGGTGCTTCATTGACTATACGGGATGTCACCGTAGATAAGTAGTGGGTTGCCAGATCATGGTCATATCCTTCAATATAAAAAAAATCAAATTATCTAAATTAACAATAATACGTTGCCTTAAGTAATCTTTATTATAAAACTAAAGAGTTTGTCTAGCTTCAGCTTCTTGAAAGCTGCGAAAGGTTAGTTCCAAAGGAAGGCTATTCCTCTCGGGAGCGCAGGAGGAGACAAGGAAGTCAGAAAATACGAAAATTAAGTTGTGGTGGAAAACAAATGTTTTCTGCGCTGATTCACCACGTGAAAGTGATTTGGGAGTACGCGGATTAGACGGTAGAGCAATGAGATATTTATTTGAGCTAGCGCTTGGCTTAGCGAGGAAGTAGGTGGACTGCCCTGATACCTCAATAATTGATTTGGCGACATCATTTCTGCTTTCGCTATGAGGAGTCGCACTTTTACTTCCCTTTTTCCGTTGCGCTTGTTAAACAAAGGTACAACACAAACTGAAGAACTGCCAAGCTTCTAATTTATATGGAACAATATTTATTACTATATAAAAACACATATTCAAAACCATACGAATAGAATCTTAGGATAATACATGGTCAAATCTTTTGTAATATTAGAAACATAACCATAGAACAGAATTATTCTAAGACATGGGTTCCATTTACAATGCCTGGAATCATAGAAAAGGGGATTGAAGAAGAATATGTTTTTAAGTACAAAAGTGGATACAGGCTAAAGAAATATGTTTTACCTTAGATAAGTTCGTGGTGACTAGCGGCACATAGCTTCGCTCTCTAGGGTTAATTGAGCGATGAAGTGATCAAATATCGGGTTTATAAAAGGATCTGCTGGGTAGGAGGTGGGTCTCGTGAGACATCTGTCTGTGAAGGTTGAGGTTGTCAGCCTGTGAATTGAATATGTGGCAACGTTACATCTCTGGAACTGTTTCACTGGTTAATCAAGCAGAAATATATTAACTTTCTGCGGTCTCGGATGCGAGAGAGGTTATCTGAGATGATCACCATATAAATGTATATAAAATAAAGTTCTACTATATTGTACTTATAAAAATTATTAGTTCAAATGACCATAATAATCTTAAAATTATTAGTCCAAATGATAATACATGCGTAGATGTAAATATATCACATGTATACACAATTAGAACATGTTTAGAGAGCGCGTGTATAGTCCAATACACTTCTGGTACACAAAATGACTTATGGGATGTGCAGTAAGTTTAGTGTATGTTACGAGTATTTGCATAACATAGTAATTTACATAATCCGCTTATAAAATGGTTTTTGAAAGATTTTCTTATTTCATTCACTGAAGATATATATCATTCAGAGCTCACTAGAGATGGAAGGAGTGGGGCGAGGAGGTTACTAGGGTTTCTGGGAAAGTAAAATTAAGAAGTTTTTTTGTGTTTCTTTAATGTAGGAGCATTTAGATAGAGAAGCTAGCGTAAGGTTTCAATATTAACTGATACATTTTATTCAGAATAAAATGTTCATTTCCCTTCACCCCCTTTCTTCCTACTTCTAGCTTAATCGCTCCATTTGCTGCAGCAGACCTTCTATCGGATTTGGCCCTTTTTTCTGACTAGACCTAATAATTATGAAAATTAAATTATTATTTTGCGCCCATCCAATATTCCGGGTTAGAAAGTACTTGCAGTTGTCAAAAGGCTATACTTCTAAACAATTATTAACTGTAACTTCCTTATTTACTATTTTGCATAATTCATTGTAACATTGTAGCACAGTATAGGCGAACACCTTACGTGCACAAAATTGGATATTTGAAGAACATAGAACGCATACACTTCTCAGATTATACGAAATAACAGAGATTATGGAAAAGAAAGGAAGTTAGCCAGTTTTTGAAAATACACAGGACAGGTGCTCAACTAACCGTTATTAGAATGAAATATTTACGGCTTTAAAAGCGTCAGTAAAACAAAAGTTTGGCCATAAATAATCTGCATTGCCATCTATGCCTCTGAACAGCCTGACAGTTCATAATACAATAAATTCGAAACGGAGCACCAAACGAAAGAGCAAAGAACAACAGCCTTAACAGAGGACTAAAGAAACAGTCTTCAGAACTCTACACAAGGATTCAATTAACTCGCCAGAATCACGTCTATTAATGTCTTTACTTTTAGTTTGTAAATAGTAAATCCTTGCGTCATGGAACGAAACTCGTATAAGTAAGCCAGTCCATAGCATAATATGCCTGCCCAGGTATCCGTGTCGTACAAGGCTTTAGCTACTTGCATGTTTGTGTACAACTAACGTATTTCAACGGATTGGCTCAACAAAGAGGCCAAGATACAATATCCGTTGATCAGTAAATGAAAGTTAAGAATGTGTAGTGGTGAAAGTGGCAGCACAAATCGCAAACTGCATGTCGGAATTCCGCTCCAGATAATAGTAAAAAAAAAAATAACTTGCATTTGAACATAAGATAAAGGAGATGTCTCGAAACCCAATTCAAATAAAAACTTTTTGGTAAAATTAAATCTTTATTTAAATTATAGTTAAGCCCTGACTTGTCTGTGAAACAGAGCTGGCAGTCTTAGTGTAAAGGGTGTTTATTTATTTCATAAACATAAGGTAAATAGAAACTGAACACTACATCATAGGCTAAATAACTACTAAAATCCCTAAATTACCCCGACTATGCGTTTAAGTATGTGTGGAGTTGGTAACGTGAGTTATACTTTCTTGGCGATAAATATTAAGAAGTGTCCTAATGTATTAAGAAGCACTCGTTGTAGCTAATGGCACTCAAGGAAAATATGACATAATATTTTGGGTTCGAGAAGTGTTTCAAAGGCAGGGAAAAAACGGAATTGAACTGTTTTTCTTTAACGAGGCAGAAAAAACTTGTTTTATTGAAGAAATAGTTTTTTTCTTTCCTTTTCATCACCAATGTTCACTACTTAACACACCTAATGATTTTGTTGTTTAGGCTTAACACAATGTTCCGACGTTGAAAAGTGTACAAAAAAGCTTTCAATTTGAATTAGGAATGCAATATATCTCACTAGATTCTTCGTGGAGAAAAGGTATGTACCCTTCTGACCCTTAGGCATCTTTGGCTCAGAGGGAGAAAACTTTCATAGTGTTGGAAAACTATGTCAGAGGCCGTCCCATTGTTTTATTTCTAAATATGTTTTGAACATCAACTAATATTTTAAATAATTTATTGGTCATAAAATGCTGTCAGGGGCTCCGTAATAGTAAGAAAAAACGTTAGTTTACGAAGCAGCACAAAAAAAAATTTTTCGGCCCACAAATATATTTTTACACCTCAAATTCGACAAGAAATCTGAGAACAATTGATATTGTCAGCCTTCAGCCCATTGGTGATTCAACGTACTAGTTTCATTTTTAATGCCCGTTTTGTGCGAATTATAACTAAAAAATGGGTTGTGATCCTCGGAAGCCCTCCTGGCTATTAACAGAATACTCTGAATGTTACATTCCTGTCTGTTAGTTACGAACATCGTTACTCATTCAAACAATTTCGGTGTTACATCATACAGGTTTGCCCTGGATGCAGTGTTGCCAACTACACACTGGAAATATTTCGATATCGGTTTCTGATTATTTGGTCTCTATTCAAGTGTTTATATTGCATCACTTTATTCCTGGTGAGTCCGCTAACATCTTAAATATGTCTTTTAATTTATACACACACTCAGATTATGTATGGATATACAGTATTTCCCAATAATAATTCACAACCACAAAACATTGCGACAACTATTACATCACAACTCGAATTAATTTACACTTATATTTTTCTCATTGCAGGCAACATGTATATAGTAGCATGCGCCTTTTAGGCAACTTTTAAATTACATTTAAATTCATACTGAAAAAGGCCTTTCGTCTGAATGTGTTAATATGTGTCTTTTCAGATTTCTTTTTAGATTACATTTATATTCGCATATTGCACACCCGAAAGGTTTTTCGTCTGTATGTGTTAACATGTGACTTTTCAGATGACTGTTTAGAGTACATTTATATTCACATACTCCACAGTGGAAAGGTTTTTCGTCTGTATGTGTAAACATATGTGTTTTCAGATGACTCTTTTGAATACATTTATATTCACATATTCCACAGTGGAAAGGTTTTTCGTCTGTATGTGTTAACATGTGACTTTTCAGATTACTCTTTTGAATAAATTTATATTCACATATTTCACATCGAAAGGGCTTTTCGCCTGTATGTGTTAACTTGTGTTTTTCCAGATTACTCTTTTCAGTACACTTATATTCACACGTTTCACATTGGAAAGGTCTTTCGTCCGTATGTGTTAACATGTGTCTTTTCAAATTTCTCTTTACAGAACATTTATATTCACATATTCCACAGTGGAAAGGTTTTTCGCCCGTATGTGTTAACATGTGTATTTTCAGAGTACTCTTTCGAGTACATTTATATTTACATATTTCACACTGAAAACGCCTTTCGCCTGTATGTGTTAACATGTGTGTTTTCAGATGTCTCTTTTGAGTACATTTATATTTACATACTTCACATTCGAAGATATTATCTCTTGTATGAATTTGAATGTGTCTTCTAAAGCTATTTTTTTCGATAGTTTTGTACCTGCATATTTCGCATTGGAAACGTTTCCTGAATGAATTGGCTCGTCCGTGTTCCTTCAGCTGAAATTAGAATAAAAGTTACTTTAATATTTTTGTTGTCGTTTCAACGTTCTTCGAAAAACAAATAATTACATTTTAACGGATCGTTAGTGCTAGGCTTTCTTCCCAACCCTGGAAACTTTGCGTGGTGCAAATGTGACCCTGCGTAAATAATTTTGTTTGCAGCACAGGAAAACCAAATGGTAATTTCCCGCTGCTCACAGTAACTGGCTAATTTATATCGTTCTTCAACGCCATATATGTTCTGCTGCTTTCAATGGAATATTGTAAAAACTGTGAAATTGTTTTATCCTTGGATCATAACAGCCCCACGCGACGGTTTACTACCCTTTATGGAAAGGCTTATATTAAACTTTTGAGTTTTATTTGTTGTTTCTGCAGATCTCTACATTAATGTTAGGTCATACGAAAATTGCAGTACGAACAAATAACGTATGAACCCTTAGAGCTTTGTCACATCTATTTCTCAGATTATGATGAATTATTTGCACCGTATAACATATCCCAGCTTTTTTTAATATTCATTGACTTCCGCAGTTTGCTAAATTGAAAATATTTTAGAGAAATTCATACTTCTATGGAAGTGAAGAACTAGATTCTATTATCAAAAATTCTTGCGTATTTAAAAAAATGTCGTTGTCCTTATGCGCTTCTACTGAGACGCAATTTTGAAATCTGTAATTTTTGCACTGATGAACATAGTTTTTAATGTAACATGAAATTTTGTATTTAAGTTTTAAAACTTTTGAGCTTATGCCAGATGGATAATGATGGGACAATTGCAGGAATGAGGAAAAGTGGGAGGAAACGGGATAGTCCGGACGAAACCCACGCACACGCTGGTCTCCCATGACTTAAGAAGGGATTGAACAGACTACCCTCCGAACCAGATGCTAGTGCTCTACGAGTGACTCCCTGCTTCCTTTTTCAATTATTATTATTTTTAGTTTTAATGTTTGTGGAATGTCTGCCTTCTGACGTCATCTGGATATCTAAGACATTGTCAGTGCTTCTTCTTTAGTATGAAACCACTCTGGCCGTATTTTCAGTCAATGAAATCCTGGTTTAACAGCTGTGAGATGGCAAAACCGCCATCGCATGTGTTTTCCCTGCACTGAACTTGCATCTCCAGTCTGTTACGTGTTTCGAAAAATTGTGCCTTTACGCATTGTTAGAAGTATTTATGGATTACAAATTGTCAGTAAAAAGAACCTTTGGCCATAAATCATCTGCATTGCTATGTATGTGCCAAGTGAAAAATATATGGGTGATGTTGTTCGCATCAATAACTATGAAATAAAATATTCCTTTTAATGGTTCAAATGCTCATTGGCCGTAGAGCGATGCGAGCCTTGTCGTTATAGAGTAGTTGCAAAAAGGCCAGGCACTGATGCACTTGTTGAATTTTATAGCGCTGAAATCATTACGGATAAATGTGCCAGGATTGGTGGTATTAATTACGGATCTGGAGGTCTACATCGCCATGGAAACGTTTGGCAAAAACATTGTATACTTCTTCGTAATAGTGGTGTAATATTTCATTATTTCATTACTACAATTGTTCAGTTATGTTTCGATGCTTCCTACCGTAACACAAGGTCCACTCTATCATGCCTTTAATGCAAAGTTTTCTTTAAAAGCCATGAAAGAGGCCGTATTTTTAAAAAATTAAAATAGCTAATCTAACTAAAAATTCACTTTTCATTACATTCTTAATGCATCCTAGTTTCATTCAGCTAACTTGAATATGATGATGCATTTTTATGTAACATGCACCAAATGTATATGTAACCTGAATAAAACATAATATATTATATGCGGCAAATACTGACTACACATGGCTACCACAAAATCCTTCAACTGATCTCATTGACCTCGACACTTCAGAGAACTTTTAAAACACTGATTAGTACAAGCAAAACTTTACATTTTGCTTAATATGAAACTAATACCGGTCAAGCACCTGGAATGAAGCACTGGCTTATGCTTGCGAAGCCCCTGGAAAATGAAAGGTTTTCCTTTAGAAATAGAAGTGCCGACGGAACATAGTAAAATAGCCCTTAACGCATTCTGCAGTGTTACAAACGTGCTTATCCCAAGGTAGTACTGAGTAATTTAACGGCACTTTAATCTTTTTCTACTCGTTCTAAGAAAGAAGACACAGAGGGAGATAATAATTCAATGAGATATATCGCATTGGACACGTTTTCTGTACTTATTAAAATATAAAGTTGAGAGTGGAAAACTAATTGTAATAACACCTTGAAATATTTGTAAATGTGGTAGATGGGAAACATCCAGGTGCAGCACAGAGTTAAGATTATATCTACCTCGTCGTCACAACACTGGTCACCTGATACCACGGTTCCGGGCCAGTGTCGGAATTATAGTGTGTCGACTCAATGTTTAATAAGATTTATATCAGCCATAAGAAACCATACACACTCACGTATTTATAATTCAGATTCATCGTTTTTTGTTTTTGGTAGCTCACATTCACTGTTTTTGGTACCCTACATTTGAATATCAGGCACTATTTTAAACTCAATGCCGCGAATTACGGTTTGACAGTCAAATGACACTGGCAGTTAAAAGTCCCTATATTCGTAGTTACCCACACTTATAGAAATGTAGAATTTTGTAGAATTCGTATAATGGCACGCGAATACTAAAAAAGCAAACATCAAAAAGGGGAGGAAAAGAGTTGTTTTCCTGCATTGTGATTAGGATGCCAAATTATTTGTCTATGCACATTTTGGCAACCCGAGCGAAATATATTGATGGTAAAATAGTCAGATTTTTCTTTGTGGAGAGTGATATAAAAGTGTTGAAATACAATCATATTTTTAAATTGCTGAAGCAAATATATAGTAATGGGTAATCGGCATAAGGTATGCAGATTACTATGTATTTATCTCAGCAATTTAATCTTGGTACTACTATACCGATGGAGATGGTACATCTTTCATGGCTGACATCTTGAAATCCGACATATTGAGACTGATATTCTTAAATGAGAAGGTAGTTGTGTAATATGAATATCCTGGCTTAGAAATTTACGGAAAATAAGTTTTTCATGTCAGTTATACGAAATATTGTCTAGCATAATGACATGCGTATCTAGAAATGGGGTAATGCTGTATAATTCGCAAAAGCGACCGAAATGCGTATAAATCCATATCTATAGGGCACTTAGAAACAATTTGTATGTATTTAGGCTTCATTTTCGTCGTTATTTTGATAAGAGATAGACGTTTCCAGGCTATTGTATTGTACAATTCTAATAGAGTTTCACCACAATATATAATTATATATTTCATGTATACATGGCTCCTATAATTTGCATCTACGATTTCACTCAGCTACAGCTAATAATCACATCAAAAGAAAATTTCACTGCAAAGTTATATGTTTACAAATATTCCGTGGACAGAGTGTAGTTACATTCAAATATTTACCTGCCTATGAAGTTAATATTTACTACTGTAATTGGCGTTGTCATTACTATTCTGCCACACAGACATCTACGTAAACTTTGGTAGAATGATCTTAATCAAATGAAAATATATATTTACACACTATTAACCAATTTACCTTTCTCAAACACATACGGACAAACACGAGCATGATAACAGTTCGTATGAGTTACGTTGAAAGAGCAAATAACTGACAGCGACCGGAAGTTGACAATGGATTTCACTAATAAAACAAACGTTCGTTAAATTAAAGTTTTATATTTATTGTTTATTATTCAGCAATATACCCTATTAAATAGTTGCAAAAAGTAAATACGTCTGAGATATCGAACACGGACAAACGAATGGTCGTTACTTGCTACGAAGTATTCCTATTTATGTGTATTTCCACCTGTCTTTTTAGGGAATATGTGGGAACGATTGTGTTACGATTGTTTTTTCCTTAATTATAAATTGAATTTCTAACCGATTTTGGATAGAACGGGTCTCAAGTCTTTGACGGTTTTTCATTTATAATATGCAAGCATCGTTTTTTTTTAAAAATAATATTGCAAATATCCTGCTCCAGAGCTTTGTTTCCCAAGCTGTAGGCAGCCAATAGCGTAGAAATGATTTGTTCATCCCTGATTTACGTAAGAAGTCTCGCGATTTGCATGCATCAATTATATATACGTATGTGTGTGTGTTAGTATAGCAAAATAAATGTTCAAATTTATTTAAAGATAAATAGATGAAAAAATAAATTTTTGGCTATTTTTCATTTGCGGAAACAAAATTTATGACAAACATAAAAATTTGATCGATAAACTATACGGCTGAAAAAATACTATATGGATTATTACATATTCTGCACGTCGAATAATGTATATTTGCTGAAGGAACATCGTTTAAATAGTTGTTTTGAAATGTAGTATGTCAAATTGAGATTTTGATAAAGCGAACCAAGTATTTTACAAAAAATAATAAAGTGGATTAAAGGACAAATTTATGAATACAAATAGTTTTTAAATATAACAACACTGTTTCATGAAACGAATCCCCGACATAGGATAGTTGAAAAATCAGCTCTTTAGTATTATTGTTCTTTTAACTTCCATCAAATAATAAATTAGAGAAACGCTTAAAATTAAACATCCAACTAATGTTACGCGAAATTTATGGTTCGCAGAGGGAATAATAATAATCAGTGCCTTGCTAACTTTGGTAAAACAAATTTAACAGGTAATGAAAAAAAGTTCAATATTATGAACTGAAATCCTTGTTAAATAGTATGAAGATTTGCTTACATTCCAGGAATATCAGCGGCTTGAAGGGTTTAAGATTCTTAAGTGAATCTACATTTCCTTGGAATAACTAATAAATAGTTTACGTAATATAGAAAATTCCAGGTTTCAATGTCGCTGGCAAAATTGTTATATAAATAAAAATTGATTTTCAAATATGAACTCAGTAGAACTCAGGTCATTGATTCGCATTTTGGTCTCAGATCTATATACAGCATAAGGTCTAACGAATCGAAAGTATTCTTAACATTAACGTTATTCTCCTTTAAATTATTCAAATAGGGCATAACATACAATATCAACGGAAGATGGGAAATCATATGCATTTTTCAAACTAATGTACTATCCAAATATTTGAAGAATGAACGGAATTAATAACAGAATTTGCAACTACTTACATGGACAGACGATTCAGAATTCGCCAAATGCTCTTCACAATATACAAATGTAATTTCAGATGCTTCCTCTTGTTTTATCCCACTATTTTCTTCTGACCACTCGCTTTTAACTTCAAGCTTAGTGGCATCGAATAATGGCATTTCTGCCGAGACAATTGTTTCTTCGCAGGATAATGGATCTACATTATCCTCGATCTTTGCACCAATTGAACTGCATATCTGTTTGAGAAATACAAAGTAGTTTAAAATAAACAATTCTTACTTTTAGAAACTGCATCAAGGGATAATCATGTAGCATCCACTCACTCTCAGATTATCAGTTTCTTATGCCAGCTTTAGGGATTAGACTAAACAATATCAATATTTATTTTATGATCTGTCACACCATTTAATATTTTATATGTGAAAAACGCTGTTAAAACTTATATCTAAGATCTTACTCAGCTAATGTTAATAATCTCTCAAATTAAACTAGGAGCATACTTGTATGGTTACGAATAGTCAGCGAAAGTTAGTAGTTAATTCGTGCAAGTTATCACTTAATACTAAAATGGGTGTCGTTATTGCAAATCAATAATTTGAAAAGATGTCAATAAGGTTTTTTATGTATCTATAAAAGTTCTCAGTAATATTTTGACAAAATAATTTATGTATCTTTAAAAGGTTTTAAAATGATTTTTTAAATTCATTTCCAAACTTCTGAATAGATGTTATGGTCTTTATGCGTTTAGGCAAAGTATTATATTTTTGCCATAAATTATATTTAACATCATCCGTACCATAAGTAAAATTTTAATTTTATCAAAGCTTATTTGCTCCATTTGTCTGATCCTATATCCATGCACTTCATTGTCATTAACAGTAAATTAGTGTGCAAATTTCCACTCACCGCTACACGAATGAATTTTAAACAATACTTCTAACGTAAAAATGTTTGCTTCATAAAACAAACTCTTACCGGGATGATACAACTGATAACCAGATATTATAAATGCTTTTTTTCTAACATTATAAATTTATGTAATCTTGTTTTTGTTTCTGTGACCCCAGATTGTGCATAAGTATATCTGATGATTTTGTATGAATGCGTTATAAACAATTATTTCACTTCCAACGATAAACCGTTCTTGAAACGGTGCATTATTCCAACAATAGGGGCTGCTTTAAAAAAAAATAATATGCGGTTCCCAACAAAGATACTGATTAATTTTCAAAGCTAAATATGTTATCCATTCCTCGCTTTCCACATTTATGCTTTTTTCCATCAACATGCAGCCACGTTCATTTTGATACGATCTTAAGAAACTAACAATCCATATTTACAGATTATACATCTGCTCATCTATAACTCTGTCACTCACCACATCCCATAGCATTGTGTATTATTTCGCGACCTTATCAGTTACAAGATTTAATTTCTAGGCCAACACTTAACTTACCATGTAGATTTTGTAACTGAAGATATCTAAAAAATGTGTACTCTTCAAGTTTGTTTCATAGAAGACAAGATCAATCATTGCCTATATTTAAAATTTAGAAATGGCCCCCAAAATAGTATTCCACGGACGCCTTTTTCAGAAATTTCAATACTTGATTCTGCATAAACCATTTAGTATATATCACCTTAATTTGGAACCTTTATTTGCTATTTCCGTTCAGTCATAACATCCGAAAATTTCCGTTTCAACCATTTTAATTTCCATTAGCAATTAGTTCTTCTGGTTGACAAATGGTGCATATGAGCTATCGATAAGTATTTTCTCTTCACAATGCTGAAAATTTAAGCACATAATTCAGCGGGAGCCAAATCAACCCATGTTACTATTTGAAATTTGAATCCCCCCCACCTCTGTCCGTGGATGGATTCCATTTCAGGACCTTGATTCCAGAGGCCTCGCCATATGAAGTGGGTCATTTACTTTGATATTAAAATTTTATTTATTCAAAGTTTTCTGTGTACTAGGAGCTGAGTTATAGATGGCCCTTCAAGGGATTTCGGAAACAACACTACATAAACGCACAAGCACGTGTAAGACAACTTTCCTTATGGTTAAATTGAAAGTTGAAATAACCGCCAAGTGCGATGTTGATATTATTTATCTCTTGGGGTTAGTGATTTAAAGACGGTAAAAAACTTATATCTTCGAAAAGCAAAGCAGACAAAAAGCTGCGATTTTATCGACGAAATTGACTGTTGTCGTTTTTCTTCACTAATATTCACTAGAGTAGATATTTTGCCAGTTTAGCTAACAACAGTTAATGGTTTAGAAAATCTTCATGTATTTCACGGCAATTACTGCATCTTAACTATTCGTAGATTTACAGCAGAAAAATTGTCAGACTCTTCCATTATGCTTTTTCGCCTCTCTGCACTAATCATGGCTTAATCAGCTAGTGCAATTATAGGTTGAATAGGCCTATATAACAATATTGACCTCTCATTGCACATTAATAAGAAAGTGCTGGTAATGTAATTCATAACAGAAAAGAGAAATGACTATATTTTATTTTCTGGTATACTCAGGCAAATAATGGAATGACAGAATTCTGCAAATAAAATATTGTTGCAAAAACAAGCACAGCATAATACACTAAATTAAACATTTCGAAACAATTTCAATTATACATTCAATTTCAATTATATGTCTTTAGATATACTCATAGTGTTACATTTTAATACTGAATGACAGCTTTAATATTCAGAGTAGAAATTAAATAAGTTGCAAAAGCGCGATTCCCTGTTTCTGAAACACCCAATTCTTTGAAATCTATTTAAGCTAACAGTCGTATTTTTTTATTAAAAAGAAATGCTACAAAAGGATTCAGAAAACATTCTATTTCAATACGAAAAGTATTTTCTTGGGCTTCAAAAGAATAAATTACAAAACCAATTATTAGTACTTTCATATACTGGCCGTACAACGCCCTGTAACTGTTCAGATATTGAACGGGTTTATCATATATATTCATAAAACAGGCATGTTCTTAGTTTATCGTAACATATTTATCTGAAATGTTTGCGGTTTGCTATGTTATTAAGATCGAGCAAGAAACGTAAGTTTTCGGTTGCATTCAATTGTCCCATCGCAACACAAAGCAATACATGATCCAAGCCAGAATCGATTGAATACCCATTTAAGGAATGGAATTTTGTTTCACAGCAGTAATTCAAATTTTATTATTCAAACTGTTTTTTTTTTTTACCAAAACTGACATTTTAACAATTTATGAAACATTAAATAATGTCTGATGCCCTAAATGGCAAAAACAAAATATATATTTCCAAATCAGAAGGTACTTTTTTATTTATTTTTCAGAAGCTCATTTTTTTTCCTAAATCAGTAGCTGGGTTATGGAAAGAAAATTGTTCAAGCCTGGAGTGGAGGCACTATAGAAACAATGCACAAATGCGCATTGGACATGCAGCAGCTAATGACCTATTGAAAGCAAAAATATGCTAGAAAAACATGGAAAATCTGACAATAGTTTACAATAAAAACTGTGAAAATGGTTCTTATAAGCCACTGGTTATCCAATTAGGTCAGTTAAGCACTTACCTCAACAAAAGTATCTGACACTTCCATCTTCTCGTCTTTCACTCCTTTGAACCCTTGCGAGACCGCAGAGCCGTCAAATTCTGTACTACCATTAAAATCCATATTTCTTATTTCCTTCAATAATAAACATCAAGTACACCACATCTACTGCTAAGCGTCTCTGAAACAAAAGAAAACATATTTCTTGGATTGCTAATGAATTGAGAGAATAGTCTGACACTCAGATAACTATTAGAAAGCAACAGCAATAACTAAGAACATATGAACGCCCTAAATTTGACAAAGTAGTACCGTAAGGTAGAGGTAGAATTTATGAAATCTACCCTTTTAAGCAATGTGTCACAACGTGGCAAAAACGGAATAAAACTGGTCATTGCTCAAATGCCTGTGGGCCACCATGGGCGTTCAGAACAGAACTGCTGCAGCATTGCGAAGGCAGAACGAGTCCTTGAAAGTCCTTCTGGGGTCTGGGATTCTTGGACACATTGCCATAGTTTATTAATTCTAACTCTGGGAGGGAGGTCGCTGTAATTTTATACTGCGATACTTTGATTATCTCGCGTTTTGTACCTTCATTGCATTTTTTATTGTTGTATTTCTTGGAATTGACAAATGTAAACTTATATCTGGCTAAAGCTTATTTTCTAAATAAGACATGCTAATAATTATAAAATTTATCAAATTACAAAAAACGATATAAAATTATAGTTCAAAACAATTGTGTTAATTTTAGATCCCTCAGCTGATCCCGAACAAATCAGAGGGAATATTGGAGACAAACTCTGCACAACAAACTTTAATATTATAGCCTCTTGTATACTATGAATAAAGCTTTTTTTTTTTCATATTTCTTTTGTAACTCTAAAGAAAAAAGTTTTAAATTGTGCCTGCTTGTTGTACATACCGTTTTCAAATTCTTAAAAATCGTATCTAAATTTTAAGTAAGGCGACTGTCTTTAAAGAGTCACTCTGAATATCATCCGAATATTAAAACTGCAGCAAGATAGAAAAATAGAAAATAGATATATCTCTATTCACATTTCTAGTCTTCAGATGCGATATACTTTAACACTGGTAAATTTTCAACACAAAATGTATATACCCTTGTACACTAACCCCGATTTGTACTTTGTGGTGGCTATCTCACATATAGGATTGTAAAGGAAAAAAACCCTTATATTTACCCAATTTATATACATAAAAAGACTGTGGAAACTTCCGAAGACTCGAACATTTTGCACAACGTTCTCCCTCCATAAATGCATATGTGGAGTTCTTGTCTAATAATATTTAAGCGTTTATACAATTGTTGGTTACAAATGCCCTACAATACCGCTGCGTTTTTAACGTAACATTTTCAGGGAAATTAATTACACTAACATGATTTGTTAAGAGAACTTCTGATAAACATTATTAAATTCAGGAGTAATTAATTATCCCACATCTGTTGAGCTATTTTCTAAATCTATTTCTTGATGGAAATGTACTTACACTGCATCAAGATATAAGCTGCATGTCCAGTTAACGTAGAATGCTGTTGAGAATTAGGTGACTACAATTTCGCAATAATTAAGGACATACCGTACGCAATATTTTTTTATCACCTCTTCTCGCAGCAAAGCTTATCCTGAACGATAAGTAACAGCGAGAACCGCTCAATCCGGCAGCTGCAGTTTGGTATGGTCTTGTGGTGAAGACGTTGCAAAGCTGATCTAGTAAATGTCCCGGGTTCAAACCCAGGCGTTGACTTTTTACATATTTGTTTATGAAGAAAATTAAGCTTTTTTTTTTCTTCATGTAAACACACAAAAGAAAATTTAATAAAACTTGTGATTTACGATTTTAAAAGATGTCACTAAAAACTAGGATGGATATAAACCCACCAGGGGAAGGTGTAGGACGCATCCGAAGGGAGTTGGGCGTCGTTAGCCGTGGGGGCGCGCAGCCCTTCGGTTATTTATATCATCACAAGTAAAACGCCACTTGTTTAATTCTCCTGAAAGCAATATTCATATTTCAGTTCTGTCACTTTTCTTGAGAAGAGGCGATAATTGTCACTTTTGTATCTTGTTCAAGTTCTCATGGTCAGGTAATCACAAGATTTACTATGTTACAAATTATCCAGATTATAATTCCATGTATTTATTCTATTATGCTGTTACGACCGTAGCATTACATGTATGATTTTATTGTAACACATATTTTCTACATGCTCTGACAGATCCGATATTAACATTCCATGATCTGCAGGATGCAAAATGAATAAATGCAAGCGAAATATGTTGTTGATAGTGCAGGTGTTTCAGTAGTCGCCAAGTTGTGCAAGCTAACTGTGCTTTAAGAGTGTGTAAGTGCAGCAGGGATGAAAATTGTTGAAATAAACAATATCGTACGGAAGCTTTAAAATTACAGTATTTTGTCAAAAATTACCGTACACACTCATTCAAATAATAATAATCATTTATTATTATAAATACAGTAATATTTATTATTATTAATATATATATATAAAATATATAAATTAATGAAACAATTGTTAGTGACAAACATTTAAGTTTTTTTTTGCAATGTACGTGAGGATATATACGATTACGATCCACTTCACTATTTTACGTTCAGAAATATTCAGAACGACTAAAAATGCGTAAAATCTAAGAAATTTGAAATGCATGTGCCTAAAACCATGGAACTCATATCCGCAATATAAAACAAGATTTTAGCTGAATTTCATAAAAAATCTACAAAATTAGTATAATAAGTAAAAAATGAAATCTCTGCTTTGCTCATCGGGCCACACCGGGTCCCGAGTATAAAAACCGGGAACCCGGGACCGGGTCCAAAAATTTACCCAGTGATCCGTTTCAGCTTTGGTGGCTATGGAATGAATGTAATCGTAGTTATATTTGATATTCATGTTGAACAATGCCTTCGCTCAGAGCAGAGGACAAATCTTCCTGCACATGATGATGAAATTTATGTATTAGTGTTCCCATTGTAGTCTTACTCTCGTATTGTCAGACCGAGCGGCCGTTGCTCAGTCGTAGATACTTCTAGTTCGCTTAGCATTCGGGAAGATCCCGGCGACCGAACATCCTGAGTTGTTTTCAGTTTTTTCCTCAGTCATACCAGGCAAATGCTGGGATGATACAATATATAGGCCCTGGCCTTCTACCTTCCAAAATCCTCTCCCGCACTCTATCCCGGCCTCAGATGCCAAGTACATTATAATTCCCATTCAAGTTATCTACCAGAGAAACGTTAAACTTTCCAGTGTTAGGTAGATGGTAATGTTGACAGGGCATGAACTAAACTCTTTTCTCGTTTTGCCGTGTGCTTTCGCAGAGATAAGATGTGACTCCAGGCCCCTCAGGGCAGAAATAAATTTTCAGCAGTCAGGGTTAATGTATGTGCCCTGCTGAGCGGTCTGCTTTGAAAGTGCACCCGGCGTTTCTTGTCGTAACTAGCCTTCCAGCACAGAAGTCACGAAGACATTATAGTAGGGAACCGTGTACTATGCGGTACAGTAACAATAGATGAAACAGCAGCAGATTTTCGATTTTGTCGACAACATGCCTTTCCATTATTTCCCCTCCTTTCTTTCACAACCGGGATGATGGGGTAACATGAACAAAAATATGATTTGAGAGAGAATCTGAAAATCCAAAATTTCCATATATTTCCATACGGTACCCAAGTTTGGATCGTACACCATACTATCGATGAAATTATCCTACAATTTCCAACCCTGAAGTGCGGATTATTCATTCCAATTACTGTAGATGATTTGCTCAACAACGAAGGAACTACATAATTGATTATTTCACTGTGCCTGCTAGTATAAATGCACTGATACGATAAAAAAACTGATAATATCTATTCCATGCTGATCAGTTCATTGGAAGTCATCCTTTTCGAACAATTTCTTTAGGTGTGTGTTTCATCGCCACGAATATGCAAACATCCTCTATTACATTGGTCCACGAAGTATTTCATCTATCCAGTTTCTTATGCAGCATATCTGCCACCTTGGAACTAAGTTTGTAATGCAAAGGTATATGCGACGATATATATTATATGCGTTTCTGATTCTGCCAGTTCTCGCTTCGCTAGCGTGGTGAAATTTAATCACTTACTGTGACAGCGTTCCATATCACCCTTCATGTTCTGACTTTTAATACACGTTTGTCTCATTTCACTAAACGTGCAGGCGAATCCACCTCCAGTTAGACTTTACACCATCATTTGAAAGAGCTCAAGTCTCTAATAACGGAATGGGTTCATTAGATATAAATGTGCCCCAACCGATGTCACACCTAAACTTTTCGATATTGTAATGCTAATTCAGGCGAATATTTCTCAACGGTACTTATTCCCCTATATCCTAGCACCAATTAGCCTCGGGAGACGGTTCGTGTCACGATGCGACATACCACCGCATTAGACTGAAGGTAATAATATGTTGATTCGCAAACCTGTATTCTTCTCTTATCCATAACATATTTCCTGGACGTAAAGCATGAACTGTGATCTAATATACCATATAAAGAGAGCTTACGCTGCGATCTATACACCTTAAGAACATTATAGTCACATTTGTGATGCAATCTTTGATCATGAATTTCCTGAATTAATTCATATAATTGTAAACATAAGATTATAAGCCCTTATTGGTCGGTATTGTTCCCACTATATTAATGAAAACGATTTGCCTTGATTTCCTCAGAAAGAAGTCTCTAATCAATTAGTGCAAGGATGAGAATTCGCCTTATGACATAATGGTGTACATTCCTTGATGTAATTTCGCATCTCGGATATTGTCGCTTCCCATCAGAGAACAAATATCGTGCATGGTTTTCGCTATCCAAAGTGATTTTGCGAGATTAATCAACGCATGCGGAAGCATTATTCTAGATCGATCTTTCTTATGAAAATCATCGTTTACCAGTATAATACACGTAATTTCTTATTTTTATACCGTACTGCGTTTTCAAAACTTGCTTGCATTGTAAGCTTTATCCTCCCTCTGCTACATGTGTCAGAGTTCTGTGCTTAAATTATTCAAAACGTCTAACTGTCTAAATCACTCGCGATAGATCGTCTATGACTTCCTAAAAAATCCTTGGATTTAACTTATTCCTAGCGCTATCTTCCAGTTGCATATATATAACCGTTCTTTCTTGTATTTTACACGCCGCTAATGTGTTAATGCCTGGCAATCTGTATATATTTAACTAGCTCCTAGATGTATATTCCTTTTCTAGAGACCCTGGACGACGGTTTTGACATAATATGACTGCAACGCCTTCGGTTGCTGCGTCCATGTTTATAGAATAAAACTTCGATAGATCAGTATCTACTTGCTTTTGCCTAAATTCGTCAATGCTGGCAGTATATTTGGGCAACAATATATCTTTTCTTTTTTCTAATACTTGATATAAAGGTGCAAATTTTAATGAAATCTGAGCATCAAGTTCTTTCACAATGGATAGACGAACTACGGACTAAATTATGTCTAGATATTTCGTATCCTTAAGTTTCAGTGCAACTCTATACAACTCCAAGGACTGAACTTCTGTCAACATGCAACTGCATTTCTTTATTTTCAAGTCGTCCCATGCTCTTCAACCTTTGCACCAAGAAGACTCAAATGATAGTAGACGGCTTTGCCTTGTATTGTTATTGCCATAAGGTAGTATCCACTTAGAGAGGTAATTCAATAACTCTCTTTGTAAACTACTATCTACTAATTTAAATGTTGTTCGTTAACGGTATACATAAAAGACGCGACAGAATTTAAACGTTCGTTTCTCAAACACGTATGACAATAGATCTTGGCATAGTTCAGTAAATTCAAATTGATATTAAGAATTTATTATAAGGTAACCAGGAAAGTTATGTCGCTTTTTCACCCATCACCTTCGAACATCGATATGTCACCTAAGACGTACCTGAAAGATACAAAATAGTCCCCATCAGCATCGACGACCTTCTGCCAATTCTGGAAGGCCATGGATTCCATCGCGGTAGAACGTGGTGGGCCGTGAAACGAAGAAAGTATCAAGTGCATTTTACACCTCTACTAGGAATTTGAACTGGCGTCCTCTAAGGTGATTGTCCAAGGAATGGAACAGGTGAAAATCGGTCGTTGCAATGTCCGAGGAGTATGGCGAATGCAATAGTGTTTCCTATCCAAGACGTAGAATGGTGTCCCGGGTCATCCTAGCCACGTGGGGCTTATCGTTGTCCTGTAACAGGAGGACCGCTTTGCGTTCAGATGTGCATTGCAGAGTTTTGAGTTTTTCTTGAACGCGGCTTAGCTGCTAACAGTACACAGTTGCATTGATGCTCTGACCAGCTGGTTGCAGTTCCCGATGCACGATGCCGCGAGCAGTCTACCAAACACACAGGGGGACCTTCTTCGGGTGCAGTCCTGGTTTCGGCTGTTTTGGAACGGGTTCATGGGATGCTAACCAGTGACACCGCCGTGGAGCTTCGTACAGGACCCAATTCTCATCAAATGTCAACACCCTGTCCAGATATGGCTCCTTCCTCAGACGAGACAGCGAAGAAACACAGGTGTCTGCTCGCGTTGCCTTCTGTCCCGGAGTCAAATCATGTTTGCCTCATCGACCCAATTTGTAGTGCATCTCAACTTTAGGTTCTGCCGAATGGTTTCTTCACTCACACTGAATTGTAGTCCCAGTTCCTCACATGTGTGGCAACTGTTCGCCTCAGTTGCTGCCTGAAGACCTTCATTTGGTAACTGTGTTGGTCTTCCTGCACATGGTGCGTCTTCGAGTGTTTCGTCACCGTCCTTAAACTTGGTAAACCGCGTACTCACGACACCCTCACCAAAGGCCTAGCATAGCTTTCGCCCCGTTGCAGCTGCGTTTGACCCAAGTTTGAACTCGTACAGCATACACGCCCTTATGACGCTCTGTGGAGGTCCCATGTTCCCTCTGTTCTTCCGCACGTTCACGGTGTAACTGAACTACCACAACCAGGTAGTATGTTGGATATACTCACACTAACAACTGACCTTCACCTGATCTCCATTCGCATTCAACTCACGGTGTGAGGGCCAATTGAACACAGACCTCCACAAAAAGCGACAAAACTTTCTTGGTTCCCTTTATAACTCAACGTAATATCAAATATGGAGAAAGGGGAGCAAGATGTATTAATTTCTTACTTGTTGTCTTCTCTTTTCGCTCTTTTTGCATATGTTCATGTCATTTTATATGGCGTGAAATTCTCGCATACTTTTGTCCTGCATTACCTACTTAGAATATTTTTTTTTTACTTTTTTAAATTCTAAGTTTCAGCTATGGAGTGGAACTAAATCAAAGTTATAATATCTTCTATTAATGGGTCTATGTACGGTCGCCTTCTAGGATAGGTGGGCTGCTCATGTTGCGCAGTTAATATCGGGTGTTTTTCTTGTTGATACTGATTGGTTCTGTGAGGGCTTCCGCCATGCTCGATGTGCCTCGTGAAAATTTTGATATCATATTTCTGCCAATAGTAATTTACATATTCTCCCTTTGTTTGCTTTTTGAAATAGAATGAATCAGTTTTCATGAAAGAGATGTTGATTGCGTGCGTTATATCTGTAAGTACTATATATTTTAAGTTCCGTTAAACTCTAGTCATACATCGAAACAACTTCTTTTCTCATCGGATTGACAAAGCAAATTCGCACAAGCGTTTGAGAATATTACACTGCAATTATTTGTTGAAAGCATTTGCAGAGCAAAATATATCTAGAAAAAGATGTACGATTTCATAAATGCTAGAGTATTATAAAACAATATTTGCAGTGACTGTACCTATGGATAAATATAGAATTTGTAAAGTCCAATTAAACCTACAACCCTCTGTTTTATTTAACATAATTTAAATTGAGTTATTTATCATTTGATGTAAATAAAATCTAAATATCAATAGACGTTAGCATGTTACTGTTTAGTGATGACCTCGAAAACTATGACGCAGACGTTTATTCATATTTTTTAAATTCTGTTTCGACTTTTTTTGTATTTTTTAACTCTACAGTTATCTGCTTCCAAGGAAGGAGTTTTATTACAATTTTCACCCATCACGTTCGCATGTTCCTTGGAATTAGTAAATTGTTGTTTTTGTTCTGAACGATTAACTCCAACAGTTCATCAGTAACAACAATCTCAAATCACCAGTAAGTGTTATAGCATTGCTTCCTGAACCGACTACTGGTGGCTGATGCAAAGGATGAACGATATTTCTTGCGCAACACGAAAATTATCAAATTATTTATCCACTTCATCGACAAAGAATTTTATTACACCCATTCTTTGTTGTAGGTTTTCTGGGTTGTCTTTATCTCTACACTGCTATAGCATTATTCTTCTGTTTACCTCCAAAAAAATCTTCATTGTCTTAACTCCTGCCACAGAGTTCATCTTTGCCTTCATATGTAACTTCAGGTATGGCTGACCAAAACTGAATGCAGATTTGTTATTTTTGGTACCGCACCTTTCCCAACACCTACTGACAATAATAAACTGGCCTACCCAAACTAACAATATAACTCTTGTGGTAATAATATCCTCACCTACATATGCAAATAAAGCACGGGAATATAATAATTTGCTTTTTTTACTGAGGGTAGTACGAATCGTCACTTGGGGTAAGTATGACCCCCGAATAAAATAATTTCGCTGCTTTTAGTACAGACGCAATGTAAAACAACTGACCACAATATGACTTTGCAGACATATGTAAGATGTAGACGTATGTAGGATATTACTATGAGCGGCGGGAAACTACTATAAACTGTTGTTGTGTGGCAAACAGTTGCCTACGTAAAGTTACATTTACCAAATATGAAGCTTCGATTTTTAAGAGGTAAGCATGTCCCAAACGTAGCAGCAAAATAAAATATTTGTTTTTACAAATCGAAAAAGGCCAACTATACAAAATATTTGAAAGAATACGCTTTTTCAATTTCAGCTGAAAGAACACGGACGTGCCCGTTCAGTCTCGGAACATTTCCAGTATGAAATATGCGGATATAAATCTACGGAAAATAGTCTCTCGAAAATACACATGAGAAGTCCTACAGAAGAGCATAATTTCGAATGTGAAATATGTACTTACAAATTTAGTCGAAAGGGTTATCTCAAAAGACACACAGATGAAAGGCGTTTTCAATGTGAAACATGTGGATATCAATCTATTCAAAAGAGAGATCTGAAAAGACACATGCTAACACATTCAAATGAAAGGAATTTTCAATGCGAAACATGTGAATTTAAATGTAATAGAAAGGCTAATCTGAAAACACACATGTTAATCAATACAGACGAAAGGCCTGTTGAGTGTGAAATATGTGTATATAAATGCAATCAAAAGATACATCTGAAAAGACACATGTTAACACATTCAGGCGAAACGCGTTTTGAATGTGAAACGTGTGAATTTAAATGTAATCAGAAGGGTAAAATGAAAACACACATGTTAACCCATACAGGTCAAAGGCCATTCCAATGTGAAATATGTGGATATAAATGTTCTCATCAGAATACTCTGAAAAGACACATAATAACACATACAGACGAAATACCTTTTCAATGTGAAACCTGTGGTTATTCATGTGCTTATAATAGTATTCTGAAAACACACATGCTATCACATACAGACGAAAGGCCTTTTCTATGTGAAACATGTGTATATAAATGTAATCAAAAGAGTTGTCTGAAAAGACACATGCTAACACATACAGATAAAATGACATTTCATCATGGAGCATGTGAATAAAAATGGAATGTAGATTCATCTAAAACTACGCATGTTCACACATACAGACGTGAAGCCGTTTCGTTGTGATGTGTGGATATAGTCCTACTCTAAAGAGTCAGTAGAACATATAGATGCTAACGCATACAGACTGTTCAATGATAACACATGTTCTTTTCAATGTGAAATAACTGATTGTAAATACACTCTGAAGAATAGTGCGAACGAGACAAATGTTATTGCATACAGCCTTCTCAAATAGAAACGTGACTATAAAAGTAATCTATAGAGTTGCTTCAAAGACACCTAATATTTACAGGGGAAGGTCGTTTTGAATGATAACCATATAAGTATAAATGAATTCAAAATCGTTATACAAAAATGCACATACGAATTCCAACAGTGTGGAGGTACTTCTGATTTGAAATGTACGAATATAAATAGACTGAATTAGTGACTTGAAGCGACATATAATAATGCATCGGTTTCCTCTGTTGTTTAAAGACAGAGGAGAATACATAACAGGAGGGACTTTTTCAATATTAATCGTTCGGCTAAATTGAATTTAAAATCAATTGACGTGGAAAATCATAACAAGATCCATGGAGAGAACAGTTTGTTTCCAAGGCCACTATAAATGTATTGAATATCTTCAATGAAATGTTACAATAAACGAGAAGCCTTTCCATTTGAAATTTGTGGAAGTAAATTGCAAGCCATTAGCTAAAAGAAAGAGACTTTTATGCATCAAACATACGTGCATGAATATGCTCAAAACTGAATGCTTTGATTTTTATTCAAATAAACAGATATAAACAACAGATTTTGATAGAGTAATGTCCGAAGTACTTAGTTGAACTACCTCTGCTATAGACTTTCACGTTCTCTTTTTATCTTGATTATGTTCTGGCGTGTCAGATCCGTTAGTGTGACTACATATGATCCACGGCAGCTCTTTCGATAAATGATCTGCTGAATCTTAGACGTGAAGTACAGAACGCTAATATCAGGTGTGGGATGAATGATGTATTAAATCTTTGAAATTATTAAATATAAGAGTAGTACGTAAGTAATCAATGTTTATTTTCTTCGTTTTAGAAA
>JAGDQP010026548.1:1434-25808 GCA_022664845.1 Lepisma saccharinum
TAATAATAATAATAATAATAATAATAATAATAATAATAATAATAATAGAAAAACACTAACTGGTAAAGAAACTCTCCATAACAGGCCGGACATTACCTGCTGAGAGCCTAAAGCCTCGGATAAAAGTCGAGTAGTTGTTTGGGTCCCATTTTATGCTGTAAGTTATGTCTCTATATAACCTCGCTAATAATAATAATAATACCGCTTATCCGAGTGGTTAGCGCTCGTGTCTACGGTGCACGTGGTTCCTGGTTCGATTTCCGGTATGGGTTCTCAAAAATTTCGGTGTTGACCCAGAATCGTGAGAACAATTGGGGAGTTTCTCATTTTTTTTAGATACAAATCACATATCGAATTTGTCAAATATTTCCGTAAGGCTTTCTGTGAGAACTAACTATGGAAAAGGCCAAATAACTCTTGAGAATTTTATTTCTGATGAAGTTTTGACTGACTATTAACAGCTAGCATAGAACGGGATTGACTTTCTAGAAATAGTTCAAAGTGGCCAAAACATCCAGTCATAGTTCACTTCAAGTGAAATAAGTTTCTTAATGTGTGAAATTGATTATAATTATCTAATGTATTATTATTATTATTAAAATGAACACTTGCATTTTGAAATCTCACTTCCATAATGTAAAGCAGTCAATAATATTTGTACGATGAGACAATTCAAAATAATGTATTGTCCTTTTCACAAGCAATCACTTTTTGTCAAAAAGAAAAATTTGGGATTTATGGATAATCTAAACGAGTTTTCTCAAGCTTATCAATATCACTTCAATATGGCGGACGAAATATCCACTGTATTTGTAACGTTTGGTTTACAGAAGTGGCGGTGGTTCTCTTGTTTGTGGTGATTTTGAGAACTAAAGCAAAGGGACGAAACTTGCACAAGTCCTAAATTGCAGAAGTCCTAAATTGCAGAAGTCCTAAATTGCAGAAGTCCTAAATTCCACAAGTCCTAAATTGCAGAAGTCCGAAATTCCAGAAGTCCTAAATTTCAGAAGTCCTAAATTGCAGAAGTCCTAAAAGACAAGAAGCCAGTTCACTGGAGTTTACAGAAGTCCTAACTTGCAGGAGTCCTAAATTGCAGAAGTCCTAAATTGCAGGAGTCCTAAATTGCAGAAGTCCTAAATTGCAGAAGTCCTAAATTGCACAAGTCCTAAAGTTTAGGACTTGTGAAAGTTTTTTTAGGACTTCTGCAATTTAGGACTTCTGAAATTTAGGACTTATGGACGTTACCCAATAAGAGGTCTACCAGATAATATATTTGTTTGTAGCTTACTTACCGTATGTGCGATGACCGCTGCAATGACGCCATCTGACGAGCGAATAGTTAAGTAGACGGCACGTGCCATAACAGTCATGGAGGGCACTTAGTTATGCAGCAGTGTGTAGAAGGAGAACGGTCTACTGCTCTACTCCACATTTTGGAAGTGTGGTTTGTGTTTGATAACGGCAGTGTCGGCAGTCGGAGGACCACATACGGTATGTCATGCTGTATGAATTTCACCATGGACATACAGCCAACGCAGCGGCACGAAACATCAATGTCTTATATGGTCAGGGTGATGTGCGAAAGTGCCAAAGGTGGTTTCAGAGGTTTCGGTCTGAGGACACCAGCCTCACCGATAAGTCAGGAGAAGGGAGACTTGTCCAGATGGACAACGATGCCCTGCGAGCAGCGGTAAAGGTAAATCCAATGTAAACTGTTGAAGAACTGAGTACTGACCAGCAAACTCCATGCCAGCCATTCGACCGTTCATCGTCATCTACAGGACCTTCGCTAGTGTCGAAGCTCGGAAAATGGGTACCCCTTACGTTAACGCCCCAACAGAAGCAGAAGCGAGTTAACATCTGCAGTTCCCTGCTCACCCGCCACAGACGTGAATATTTATGGACAGAATGGTGACAGGGAGTGAAAAGCGGGTCCTCTACCATAATATTACATGCAAACGGCAGTGGGTATATAAAGAGGGGCCGCAGGAACTGTACCAAAACAGGACAATTAAGCAGACCATCAATTCAGATGTCTACTGTCAGCAGCTTGAACGTCTACGGACTGTATTGTTGGAGAAATGTCCAGTTAATCGCAAGGGCGTGCTCATCCATATCGATAACGCGCGGCCACACACAGCAAGAAGGACAAGTGTTAAGATCGAGGAATGTGGCTGGGAGAAACTTCCCCACCTGGCGTTTTCACACCAGATCTTGCACCAACAGACTACTGTACTTTCCCAGCCTGCAAAAACACTTTTCCGGAAAACACTGCAAAATTAAGATGACGCACGAAGAACCGTGACCCAGTTCTTTGCCTCCCAAATCAGTTACTTCTTTCAGCGGGGGATTCAACAACTGGATGACAGGTAGTAGTGTTGTGGCGTTCGATGAAGACTATTTTCCTGATTAACAGTAGTGTTCCAGGTAAAATTATCGTTCTTTTCCTCACGGTGCAAAAGTACAGTACTTATGGGATTAGCTGATACAGTTTGTTTTAAAATTGTTTTTGATTGTGTGGTATTTCACAAAGCAGTTGTTCATTGTTGAAGCACAAGAAAACGGAACACTTGGTTCACTTTACTCTGGAGAAACCCTTGCAAGTTACAATATTCTGCAACGTTGTTTGTTGTCCATATGTTCTGATCAATGATCAATTCTGTCCATCCTCACGTCTGTTGGAGGTGCAAATCACAAAATTGAGATAAATGTTGCCAAAGCTGCCACAAATTGCGTGAAATATCATGAATAAGAATTGAATTTATAAGATCAGAAAATGGTTTCGAGAATTATATAAAATTACTTGAATCATCATGGTTCCTTGATATCACCTCAGGAGACAGAGGTCCATAATCCTCCCTTTTAATGGAAAACTGCTATAAAGTATTTGATGTCTTTATATGTGAAGGATTGTTAATAACTCTGTCTGCTTAAACCTAATCAAGCTATTAAACTATCAGTATAAAGTCCCCTAAAGTGTGAATGTGTCCCCTTCAAAGAAAAAATCATCAGCACACATTCTTTTGCTTGTAAAACGTGGAACTTTTTTTAGTCGCATCCAAAGTTCTGTAACTGTAAAGTGCACATATTACTTCCAAAACCAATCTTAAAATTGTAGAGACTTTATGATGTGTATTGGCTTTATCGGCACTAAGCCCGCTATGAGACTGAAGGGTTGAACACTCTGCAAGTACTCTTCCTGGGAAGGAAGGGTGGATGTTACATTCGTCTGGTGAAACTAGAAAACAACAGTCAGACTGGCGCTGACAGTAAGACTCGAGCAAGACTCCGCCATCCAAAGTGCCGATCTAAGGCTTCTGATCTTAGCAACTGGACCACAAGGCTGGGAGCATGATTATCTCAGTATTCCACTTAGTAAAACCACTCAAATTCCGTATATATAATAAGCTATCAAAACATAACACTACTTACTTTTCTCCACGATTTTAATTCCAACTAAAGAAGGTGACTGAAAATAAACAAATTTTCATTCTACCTTTAAAATTAGTTCAAGCAATTGAAATAACTTGAAAAGCATTTTATTAAAAAATATATAATTTCCTTACACTTCCTCTTTTTATTTAGCCCACTTATTAAGCATAATGCAAATTTATTTGTATTAGTTGTGACATTGTTTTCAATGTTATTAGGATCACGTGATACTCTTGAAGCAAGGACCCTACATAATGGTTTGTACATATTTCACAAAAATATCAAGAATGAAAACAGTCCGGATATCTCGTTAAAAGATCTCTCCTCTTAAGATACGTTTAGTTTATTTTGTAATCTTATTGCATATTAACTACTGATTTTTGAAGTTTCGGAAGATGTGCTAAAATCGAAATAATAATAATAATGTACTATCATAGCCAATATAATCTTTACATGACTTTATTATACACGATTTTTCTCAAAGCCTAGAAGATAGGCCACCCAATTCACGTAGAGGGGGCGAAGTGTGATTCTGAGAGTGTGTGCGTGAACGAGCAAGGGTTGGAATTTTCTTTTCTTTAAGAGAAATCCTTATCACATGTCCTGGGTTCTGGAAAGATATTTATGGTTTCTTGTAGTATGTAGGAAATAATGAAAAAAAAGTAAGAAAATCGCATTTGAAACAGCAAAACAGGGAACCAATTTTACTTTAGTTGGGCCATTAGCTGAAATTTACTGAAATATATTAATTTAAATTGTCCAGTAGAAAAGATCCTTACCGAACACGGAGAAACGAAAATGAACGTTGAAAAATATGGTTACTAGGTAATTATTTCTTTCTTAATGAACCGAGTATTCCATAGAACACTAACGTTATGCACGAAAGACAAGACAAAATGTCTGTTTCTATCAGTTCTTAAAAATGGGGCACGATATTTATGCTTTATAATTTCTGATTATGTTGTTATTTACGTTACAAAGATGTTAGTAGCAAAATACACAAAATATGTTGCGTGCTAAGGTATAGTAAAAGTAATTTATATACATATATATACACACATATATTCAACATATACAAATAAAAGAATGAACCTTTGAGCATCATATGGAGAATATCTTAGATAAATTAAGATCTTTCTCTTTCCAGACAGATATTTGTGTGTGCGCGTGCGTGTGATAAATGTAGATATGAGTATGTTTTGTTCCAAACGGCCATCATATCTAACTTTGGAGAGTGTTGGTTTCGTATTCTGGAGGTCCTCGGTTCGTTACCAGCAGCTGACTGTCCTGACTTAGGATTTCCCAATGTTTTACTCAGACACACTAGGCATATACCGGGATGGTACCTTCAATTTAGGACCTGGCCGACTCACTACCGCATTTCGCAAAACCTTATCTTGGAGTGATCCATAGGTGCCTAAAAGCTATAAATAAGATGAAAACCCAACGAGTGTAATATATAAACCTATCGCTTTGTTTTTCGGCATATTGCTTTTTAATGCCGTGTTGATGGATCGACATGGAGACCGAGGTGGATCGAGTGGCCGTAGCTCAGTTGCTATAGCGTTGGCTTAGCAATTGAAAGATTCTAGTACGGCCATCTATCCTGACTGAGGTAGTACCGGGTCATTTTCCTCACGACGAATAAACTAATGTTTATAATAATCCGCAGAGATAGAATAAACACACACACACACATAATGAGTGTGTGTAGGAGAAGGAATGAGTAAGAAAGAAAGAGAAAAAAGGGATGGACGAAGTCATGGAAAGAAAGACAAGGATAGAGAAAGATCAATGAAAACCTTGAAGCTAGATTGAATTATTATTATCCTAATGAACAAACGCAAACACACGGTTTACTTTCTGATTGCCGCTAGTGATGCTTGTTCTCTCTTCAGCCCAATAAGAATCTCTGAGTTCTGCAAATAGTTGAAGCTATCATTTTAGTCGAAAAAAGACGGCGCTGACTGGGGATCGAACCCGGGCCGTACGATTGAAAGGTCAGGACGAATCCACTGCACCACACATTTCACTTCTAAAAATCTACGCAACACATGTTACTGTTGTTCTGTGTTAAGGAAGTACAAGAAAACTGGACGTTTCAGTTCAGTGACTTCTTCGTATTTACACTGTTAATACACAGATACTTTATTTTCATTTTCCAACAAATATTCGTTAATCATCGTCTTCTTCTTTTTCTACAAGGACGTTCCTACCATAGGGAATTCGGCTCAGTGGTTCCACATTTATTAGTATTCGACGTTCACGAACAGCAGTGTCTATTTGATTCTTCTATTTTGCCTTGTAAAAAGATCTTTGGTAAGAACGGAGTTCGAACCTCGGTCATCCACTTTCAATACTCAGAAATCTGACATCGTTCCACTGAACTAACCTGTTTAGCTGAAACTGAACCTCCAGAAATACTATATTACTACTTCCAGTGACCGGTTTCTCAAAACTTTTGGAACAGTATTACTAGTCTCTACGCTATTAATATCAATTCGCTTCACAAGTTCCTGTTTCTCAAACTTACAGTTGAAAAATACTAGTATCACAAGTGAATATGACTAGTACTACTAGTCATTCTGTTTCTCGAAATAACACTGTAGTCGTCTACACTTGTAACCCACAAGTAATAAGAGGAAGATTATAATTGATAAGAGAGTTTGGAAATGGAATTACGTGCATAAATTTTTCAAATGCACTCTATTCTTTTAAAAAAATAATATTGTGTGGTTTAACATCGCCCTAAAACTTCAATGTCTTTCCACCATAAATATTCATCCGATAACTGTGATGCTGTAGTCAATCCAAAATGCACTTATTTAAAATTTATTATTATTAATATTATTATAGTCTAAATAAAATTTGTTAGAATTTTTTTGAGTTCAGTATTGTGTACCATTTTCAAGTAATTTTGATACTATGCAATTTTTTGAAAGGATGTCGAGGATCTTAAATCAAATCGTTAATAATTTCTAGTACATGACATTTCTGGAATAGAATAATGGTTTTCAATTAACTTGATTCTGAAATTATTTGTAATCAGTTACTAAATATTATATTCAACGTATGCGTATTAAATATTTAATTGTAGCATGCATTGATTAGCGTAAAAATGCACGTAGGTATTAATTTGTTTCTAAATATACATTATTTAGAAAGACATTATCTTATTTCAAATACACTTGTATCAAAAGGTAACTTTTCATTTAAATTCTTAAACGAATCCAGCTTTACTCAGTTTTTCAACATAATAATGTCTTTCTTGTGTTGCCTCATTTTTAATATAATAGTCTTTTTCTTGTGTTGCTTCTAAACAAAATAAAGAGAAGACAATTGGGTTATATGTTTTAGAAATAGAACAGAAAGTTGTTTTTTGTTTTGTCTAACTTTGGTTAGCTTGCAATTTAGACATGTAATTCTTGATGACTAATCTAAGTTGGCTCATCTTTTCGTTTATCATCGTGCGAATAAGATTTTACTTCACTATACTTTTTGAGTTAAAAAGCATTAATCATTTTACGAAGATATACATTTTGCACGGATTAGAGTCCTGCAAATCCAGGCCCGTATCAGCCCCGACCGACAGGTGCGACTCCTACCCCGTTTAGTTCTGTTCGGCCCGCAGTCCATCCCAGGGCAGACCAGCCAGGGCCGGCCCGTGCAGACCCCTACACCGTTCAGTTCAGTTCGGCCTACAGTCCATCTCAGGACCAGACCAGCCCGGCCAGTCCGGTCAGACCCTACCTCGTTAAGCTCCATTTGGCCTGTAGTCAATATGTAACTTTTCAGCTCCCCCGGTCCGTTGGCTCTTGTCAACCCTGACTCGCAGCGATTACGTAAACTAGGAATTTTGTCTGTGTCTGTCTGTATGTATGTTAGTAATTCAAATCACTAGCGTCTCAGAGAAACCCGTTCCCAAAGCTTCGTCCATTCTCGCGCCGGCGCAGAACTCCTTGAACTGTTAGTAGCATCGAAAAACATTTACCCCACAGCTCACTGTTTGGCCCGGTAGTCAACGTATTGGAACGCTGATCGGAAGGTCCCGAAATCGTACCCGGGCGTCGCTACTTTTACATTTTTTTCAAGAAAATTAACTTTTTCCTTTTAAATTTCCATTAGAAAATGTAATAAAAGTAGTGACCAAAGGCACTTGGAAGTTAGGTAAGCCAGGTTCGGTGTTTTTTTATTTATTGCACACGCGACTTGCACAGAGACATTGTTTCTACGCGCGCTCGCCCTAGACGCAAGTATCTAAATCGACATGCGTCCCTTGATTTCCACCAAATTTTGCGCCCGTATTTCTTAGATACTGGGCCAGGTCGTATTCCGGGTTTGGTATTGCGTCTCAGTTGTCATTGTGGCAAATGGTTAATTTCTTTTAGAATTGCTTCAATTTGGGCGTATCAGCACCAAGATTCACACACACACACACACACACACACATTATTCGACACAATAAAAAAATGTGTGAGAGTTTCCGTCCCCAAGTGTCAGTCTTGTCACCTATTTCATAAAATAGTTGACCTATTTTATAAAATATATATTTTATAAATTTATACAAATGTCTAAGTACAAATCAACACACACACACATCGATAACACGTCCAATGATTGACGGTGTTATTCATAGTTCGAGCTCTGCGCCTGTGCGATTGTGGACAACGCTTTCTTTCCATGTTGGCTCTCTGTGGACGGGAGCCAAGTCAATTAGCTCGTAAAAAAATCTGCAAAGTAGGCTCCGAACAATTCTGTTCAATAAACCCCACGAACTTGAACCTATGATTGGACTTTTTTTAACTGTCCAGTATTTGTTTATTAAAGTCCTACATCTGTTGTATGGTGACCTAGTATATGTAGGTATAATCTCAAATAACAAAAATATTATTTTGGCATTAAACAGAAAACTTAAGGTGCAGTGGGAGAAAATGAGAGAAACTGGGATAAAACGGGAGAACACCGAGAAAACGAACGCACACGCATGGGCGGATTTATGGAGGGTATTGCTCCTCAATCATTTCTGTCTGACTTTAAATGTTTCATTCTAAACGGTAGCTTTGCAATTTGTTATCCATAAAATAAATTGTATTGCCCCTTCCCCCCAGGGTATCTACTACATCCGCCCATGTGCACAAGGAGTTTGTCCACCACAAAGAGCGCACATGGCATGAGCAGGGATCGATCCAACGCAGTGTTTCTCAACTTTTTTCATGCCGCGACCCCCTTGTACGGTGCCTTCTGCCCGGCGACCTCCATAAGTAATTTTCTTGTTTGTAATAAGCGAATTTATTTAACATTGTATTGAATAGCCTTCTGAAAGCTTCAACACACACACACACACTTACTGTTTATCAATTCATGTTACTGAGAAACAAACCTGTAAACACGAAAGCTTTAAAGTTATGTTCATGAATTTTTCTACAGTTGCTTACACGACCCTGAAGTTTTGACAATGAGAATAATTTTCCTAAACTAAATTTTAATCCCCCTTTCGGGAATTCAAACTCAAAAGTGAATTTCGCATATGGGAAAAGCAATATTAATTCAGAAGACCACTTTTTTGTTTAATTTTGTTAATTAGAAATTAAGTCAGACACCACTTTATGTCTATAAAATATTGTAGCACCTCTCGACCTCGATCTACTTCACTTTTCAGTTTGGACCACGAGGGGGGAGGGGTAAGATTTTGTTTTGCAAAATTATTTTCACAGTGTCGAAAGGCGGTTTTGTGAGCAATTGTAGCAAATTTCGTGGAAATATATGAAAAAGTTTCGCTTCTACTGGTCTATATCTCAGTTACACGAATTAATAAAGGTAAAACTTTATCCTGTGCGATACACACCCGCCGTGAACAGCACATGAGGGATGTGGAGGTAGAACTCCACATCTCGACCTACTGTACGAAGTGAGGTGGAGTGGTCAGTCCCACGCCCGACCCCTTTTACCATCCCAAGGTGCCAAGGAGTACCAAGAACTCTCTGGTACTCAGTTTGATAGGAGGCTGAGTGCACCGCAAAGCGCCAGTCATGGAAAGGATGGGTGGCTAACTTTTGACTGAAAATGTATCACAAAAACTGAACAGGATATTTTGAAACTGGTTAAATCAAAATAGGCTCAGATTGCGCGCTATTATACTTAGAATGCAAACTGTCAAAAGTTAAAATTTGTGTTACGTTTAACTTGTCATATTGCACGAAGTGCATTAGAACTTTTAATTGAAGTTTTAACTTATAGATTTGATAATGACAATTTTTTGGTGATGTTAGATTCGTTCAGGCTGGTTTACGTTAAAATAAACTACAATTAATGATCGTATCTTAATGTGGCAATACTTACCCTAAACTGGATTTGTTCCTCAAATTGCCATAATATATTAATTTCACAATTCGACATGACAAAAAGGACATGCATACACATGTGTTTACTTACCACACAATACATACAGACAAAATGTAACACATACACTCCATGTTACATTTTCCTCGCACTTGAACTTAGTAATTCATAGCTATTGAATTCCTTAGCAAGATGGAGTAGGGGAAACGCGCTGGACATTTCAGTAAGAAAGAATACCAACATAGGTTGAAATCCTGTTCAAGCTAAAGATTTTTTACAAAGCAATCGTGAATAATCTAATCATCACTTCTCATACAAAGCGGAGAATATTTCCGACTGTAGAGTGAAGCACCTGTGTCACTATAGAGACATTTACGAATTTTGGTTGGAAAAGTCCTCATCAAGTCTCAGGACGTTACCAGGACAGTTAAGAACACGTCATTGATCAGAAGTATTCACTTTTCATGTTATTCTTAGAAAGAAACACTATAACATTTGTTAAGCACGTTTTGGGTAGAGTCATCTGTGGAGTATCGCTAGCGTGCTGGACTTCAAATTTTAAAGCTGGGTTCGTTTTCCCAATAGCTAGTTTCTTTTTCGCATACATTGAAGTATTCAAATCTCCGGGTTGTGGAGAACTTACTAAGCATCACTGGCCAGAATCCGAGTAAACAGTGTGTGCGCTGTTTAGCATAATGATAATGTAGTTTTCATGTTTTTCATTGGTCTTTCGCTCTTCCTCTCTTTCTTGATGGATTGTTATCGTGTCTTCGCTGCGTCTTTCCCTTCTTCTTCTCTCTATCTATTTATCTTTATTTTTCTTTTACTTTACACACAGTCTTTTTTTGTGCGTGTTTCTGAGCCCATTCCGGGCCACTTTCGATGACCCAGTGATAGGGCCTGATCCAAACATAAGTGACCCGGTAACCCGATCTAGAAAATCTATTTAAATGGGAACTTCGGCGTTATATTTTTCGTGTTCTTGGGGTAACATCTCCGGTCCTGGTCACCCCTGAAAGAAACACTGTTCAAACGCAATGAAATAATTAAAATCTCTCCTTCATCCTTCAGGTTATCAGATCTAAATCGAATCAGCGGGTCAGCATGGGTTCGAATCTTACACTCGACGAAACAGTACAAAACTTGACCAGCATCCACCGACAGCCGGTAACTCGTTTCAGCTCTGCCGTGTTCATTCCATCTGTGCGAATTGTAATAAACACTAGTTCATTAGTGTTGTAAATATTAGAACGTTATATTCGCAATAGGTGGAATATAGAGTGCCATGTCCAGAACAGATACATTTTAAGACATGAGTAGAAAATGGCTCCTTTTTTTGCTATTTCAAGAGAAGAATTTTTTTATATTAATTTGGTACAAAATTCGTTTCCACCCTCTTATTTATCAACATACTATTACAAGTGCTTCTTTTTTTTTACGTTTGCAATGAGAAACATGTAAGGTTTACTATGCCTATAGGAACACGCTAATTTTGCTTTTGAACATTTGTAACTTTTCATTTTGATGCAGTTTGCAAATGTAATCTTGGCTCTTTCTGATAGAAATTAAGCAGAAAAATTATCATTCCTTCATTTTCTTTTTATGTTCAACTTGAATTAGTAATCTTGAATAGAAGGTATGGCCTATGGTATCTACTGTTTTTGTTACAATCAGTGATTCCGCCAGTCTCCGGCCCCTGTAGGGGGAGTCAGCCCCAAATCCTCGAGACTACCCCCAACTTTAACATTTTGCGGACAAAAGTTGATAGAAACTGTGCAAAACTCTACGTCGACCCTCCCAATTTCGACTTTAAGCCACCCAATCTGAAAATCGCGGCAGAATCCCTGATTACAAAGTATTCCGAACCAGTATGTTTAATAAGCCTCACCGAAATTTGCAAACTAACCCCGCGCAAACAAAGAATGTGTGTTACACTTTTGACATTATCCTAGATGTGTCTCAAAACTCTGAAGTTTCACTGGAAATAATGAGTATTTAATAAGCAAGTTTAGTCTCCATTTTGCAAGTGACTTAATGAATTTTTGAAGCACCCTTTATATATTCGAATAGCCCTGAAAAAAATATAAAATCCAAAAGTCACTTCATTGTTTCATTGTATGTGTTTAAATTTTTCCCTCCATCAACTTATGTATATTGATTCGTCTCGCTTTTATTCTTTCATTTCATCGATACTAATATATGTCTATTTTTTTTTTTAAAAAAAACGTGCTCATGATGTTTGCTGATTTTAGTATGGGTGAGACGAAGGAAGGAGAAAAAGGGGATCTGTTTACCAGCCACGATTATGGGATAAGAAAGTGCCATTTGGCTTGCCTAGCTGCACGGCGTTGGCTGTCACAATTTTTTTGATGCGAAGTGTACCATCCCGGTACATGTCTCGCGTGGCTGAGGGAAACACTGGGAAAATCTAAGTCAGGACAGTCAGTCGCTGGTACCGAACCGAGGACCTCCCGAATACGAAACCATCGTTCTACCAAGTAAGATACGGCGCTCGGAAGAAAGCATACTCGTTTCGATGTTTATCACATGCACGCACACAGAATATCATAGACATGGGCACAGAAAATAACGTAAATAAGAACATAATATCAGAAATTATAAACCAAAAATATCGTGCATCGTGCCCTATTTTTAAGAACTGATAGAAACATGCCTTTTCTCTTGTCCTTTCTGCATAACATTAGTGTTCTATGGAATTCATTAAGAAAGAAATAATTCCCAGCAACCATAGGTTTTAAAGTTTGTTTTTCCGTGTTCTGTAAGGATCTTTTCTATTGGACAATTTGAATTACACTTTTCAGTACACTTCAACTAGTGGCCCATCTAAAATAAAAATGGTGTTAGGTTTCCTGTTTTGGTGTTTGAAATGCGACTTGCTGAAGTTTTAATTATTTGCTACATACTGCAATAAATCATGAATATCTTTCCAGAACCCAGGACATGTGATAATGTTTTCTGTTAACGAATAAAACATTCCAACCCTTGCTGGCTCACTCACACACTCTCAGATTCACCCACCGCCCACTGTACGTCAGTTGGGTGGCCTATCTTCTAGGCTTAGAGAAAAATCGTGTATAATATAGTAATGTAAAGATTATATTGGCCATGACAGTACAATAACAAAAGAGATTCTACATAAATTTTAACTGTTTATTGTCTATACGCTGAAAGCACACGAAATAGTTAAGGCAGAACGTCATAGTAGTTGCCGTAATAGTAAAAGTAGTTACACATTTCGTATTGGGTACAACAATAATGTTACTTTACGTCATCGAACTTTAAGAGTACATTGAAAAAGAACAGAAAAGGAATCATTCAAGGTCGATGAGTATAAGGCAGCTTATTACAAGATACCGAGCATTCCAAAGGCCATTACGTAATCTCTAATTCACAGAAGATGCACATCGTTCCTGGCACTTAATCGTACACTCGTTTCTTCCGACACTCAACCTTTCCCCGTTTAAATCACAATTGATGCTTCTAACCTTGATTTTCACCTGGTTTGCACAAGAACAAGTCATGCAGCTTGTTACATAGTCTTTTTCATAACACTGTCAGCTTAAATTTACTTTGAGGAAATCATGACCCTATTATTGTAACTTTCTTTTGTCTTATATTACAGGAAAGCAGGCAACGATGCTGACATTCGATTAAAGGACAAAATTTTATTTTTTCGTTTGGAATTGTAGTGAAAAATTCTACAATTGATTTCTGAACTTTACTTATTAAAATCGTGTGATTTTCAAATAATATATTCTTTTGCATCGCATACAAGTTTACTAGATAGAAGATAGGACACGACTTACAGCCATAACATGTCTTTCACAATATTTATGCTAGAAATAACTTATTTCTGGTTTTCATAGGTCTAGGTTTCATATCAGTCGATCCCACGTTTCAGTCACGAAAAATTTGAATTATAATACGAGTTTTTGTATTATGATTGATATCAGAAACAGACATAGTCGGAGGTGTCCCTCCAGTGATGTGGTATGTCGAATGTAGAACAAATCGAAAAATAAACTTACAGCTTCTGTAATAGCCATGATTAACAATACATCGCTATATAATTACTATAATAACACAAGTTCATTAGGACAGAGTGCCAGATGTTTCACTTTGGGAATGTATACATATAGGTCAGAGGTTTCAAAAGAATACGATAAAGATATTCGTGTGCCTTGTCCAATATCATATAGAAATTCAGTTTCCTATTAGCAAAACATATTGGGAAAACTTTTGAAATACATATGAAGCATGGTTTTAAGATATTTTACAAATAGGTTTACTTTTTAGAACGCTAAATGAATAATTTTAAAATTCAATTTATGTAAATAAAGCTTAAGATAATTTTATGAACTTTTCTATTTATGGCCTTTAGACTAAGGCCGGAAATCTAAGATAGTATTAATAGAGAATAAAAAACTTTATTCTTTCAAAGTCATTGCAAAAATCATTTCAATACAATTAAATTTTAAAATTACTTTTAAGAAACATATTGAAAGGTGTTTTAAAGTACTTAATTTTAAAATACTTTATAATCGGTTTAAAAGGTGTTCAACAAATTATAAATCTATACCCTTAAAAGATCAAACTATATACTCAGAAGATTCTTTCGAAATAATTTTATTGTAGTTTTTAAGTATTACCAAATTTTTATTTGCTACTTGGGTTAGTCTAGTTGTAAATATCCTTCCTGTTTCCTCGTTTCAAATAGTTGTAATTTGCATTGTGTAATCCTTTATTGGGTTTCTTTATCTTTTTAGTTTTTCCTTACTATTCACGTTTCCTTTTTATCGATCTATAGGTTTTATATCCCTTACTTTTCTTTAAACCTCTTCTCCACTTTCTCTCTTTTATGTTCCTTTATATATCCTTGTATTTTTCTCATTTTTTGCCTTCACTCCTTGTTACTTCCTTTATTTAAGTTCTTAATCTCTAGGAGGAGGCACATTCTCTTCGATCTAAGAAAAACTGTATTTTTCATTAGAAATCAGTAATTTATCTCTCTTTTCTTGTTTAAAAGAAACAACGTTTTAAATACAAAAACACATCTCTCTGGATAATTGACGTTGGTTTCTCTTCTAACTCTAAGCTATGAAGTAAATTAAATAAGATCAAAGGAGACTTCTTCAACTTTGCTTTGTTTTTTCTAAATTATGTTGGCACAACTGCTGAATGTCAGTAAGTTAGTTGTAACATTAAATAAAAGTAAGTGATTAAAGCATATGCCACTTCATATAACATATGCCCTTACTCCTTTTTCCCCTCATTTTTGAAAGTTCTAACATTGTCTTTCTATAGCTTTAAAAAATCTAAAGAAGTGTGGATAATCGTACGGCCTCAAATCAAGACTTCGTTTGACAGTATTCAATAAACATGTTTGTAACCACACCGACACATTTAGTAAAGCTATATAATAAAACCTATTTATAAGACATATATTAGACCCCTAAAATTACATATATCGTTCTTGATTTTCTTTGAAACTCGTTTGCCTATTTCGACGCATGGCTAAGAGTGTTTCAATTCCAAATTTAAGTGAATGAACTATTATAAACCGAATATATCTTCAGTTGAATGAAATAATTGTGACATCAGTTAAAATAATGAGACATAAATGTGTAGTTAGAATGTCTTAAGCAAATACAGTTCATTCTTTGTTTTACAAAAATGCAACCCAGATCGTCTATCAGAAAAAGCAGCGACACAAATATCTTTCTCTCAACAGTCTAATCTGTTCTGCAGAGCAAGAGGAGGCCTTGTTAGTTACAGTCTTAGAGTAGAATTATTTAGCTTATGTAGTTCATTCCACTTGAAAGTGTGAAGGAGAAACACACCGAAGGTCATTGCCGTCTACAACTAAAGCGGGTAAACAAAATAGAACAATGTCTGCAAAATTCAATCGGTAACGAGTTATTGTTTTTAAATTTTGAAAAAATAGCTACACGTATTTAATCGTAACAAGCACATAGATTCATAATATTAAAAAAAATAATAACTAATTCTAATTCAAGGTTAGCATATCACCTGCCACTTTCGCGTTTCACAATTCTGAGACATATTTATCACATTAGTTCCGTTGCTTGCATTGTTCTCGTTGATTCACGGACGTGGTAAACAAACTACAGAGGTTATAGATGAAGTACTTGCAGGTACTTCTTGAGTGATGGAATTTGAGATAATAACGGCTAAGAAAATTATTAAAACTTCAAACTACGAATGAAATTCCTATTGATTGTATTTTTACATTTTAATTCTTATCTTATTTTTATGTCTACATTATCAAGAACGTATTTACTTAGTCTACATAGTACGTGCCAGCGTATGAAATTCCGATTTTTGTGTAAATGAGTATAATTTAAGGTGCAATTTTATTCATGCACATTAGCTATATCATACGTGCATCTTATTCCTATCACCTCGCTCACCTTCAAAAAAGTCTTGGAACCCCCTTCTTCTATATGACTGTATGTGTGTGTTGGGTGCAGAAACCAGTTTTTTGAGAAACCGAATTATTTTTTAAAAACTTTACTTGAAATTAGTTTTCAATTTTTATCTCTAAACATCAGTTTGGGTTTAAATCCAGGATTTCGATTTACTGTCTTGTCTCGAAACGAAAACTCAAAAAAATGAGTTTTGAAAAATAACGAGAGTGAAATTGGACAGATAAATCGTAATGTAACTTGTCGTATTATTGATTTTTCATATACTCGGTTTCTAGATTTACAAAAGAAATAGACTTTCTCCATACCTACTGTACAATTGTTAGATGGCATTATGTCCTGACATCATCACAGCAATAATTTCTATATTTATCAATAATTTATTTCGAATACTTTCTACTTTATCGAGAACAATTTAGAAATAAGTGATAAAAACTGATGTAGGTTACTATGGAGAACGATACTTATAGTGGAAATATAATGATTTTCCATGCGCTGGCTGGAGATTGTAGTTGTAAAGGTGCTCATTCTTTTATTCATAGTATAGAACACTCTCAATGTTATCTTTTCAGCAGTTGCACCCCGAGTAGCACAAACACGTTGAAAATACTTGGATAAAACGTTAGTACCGCAACATTATTTAACCGTTGCGTATCTACCATAATGTCCACCTGTTCAACGGTTTATTCGACGTTGAATAATGGTTTTGAAACAGACTGAATTCAACATTTTGAAAAAATCGTAGTATTCATCGTCAAGAAGTGCATTGCCATGCGTATAGGCTTCAAGCGAGTCGCCACGAATGCAGGCGTGTCGGTTCACCAGCCTGCGGAAGCATTTTGCTCGTGGGGTAGTAAGAATAAACCTAGTCTTCATCGTCAGTAAGTGGCCGATGAAAACATGTATTTTCGAAACATATCTTTAACGTTGTATGCCCACCTACACACACATAGCATGTAAGCTTATGACAACCTTGATTTGTAGTTGACTGTAGCTTGTGTAGTTAAGTGTGATGAAACAAGCTTGATCTAACTATGAAATTGACTATACTAAGTTCACTTAATATTGTAAGTTTAATTCAAGCTGAACGCAGACAGCTAGAATTTTCCTTATGTAGTTAAGTTTGATGTAACAAGCTTGATTCAACTTTGAAATTGACAGTATTAAATTGACTTGATACTCCAAGTTTGATTCAAGCTAAATGTAGATAGCTGCGTTGATATGTGTCGCCACTGGGGACTAGACGTCATGAGTTAAACTATACTCACATTCAATGTGCAGAACCGGGCTTAAAATCCCAGAACAAGCCATCTTGATTGGAATTTTGAGGTTTCTCTTAGACAGCAGGCGAACGGTGGGACCATAGCACAAAGTGAAGCTACAACTGCCATTTTATCGATTTCTTTTCCATTTTCCAAGTTAAGAATAAACGTTTGTTTTAAAATGAGTTATAAGATACACGCATAAAGTTTCAATAAAATTTTTACCAGCTGTTCAAGAACATTCCATTATTCAATTCATGCAGTAAATCAAGTCTATGGAGAGAAAAATATACGATAGAGCTAAGATACTATAAATGTTTAATAAGATAGAGCAAACGAATCTATGCAAACTTTCTTTCTGATTTAAGAATTTACATAAACATATCTACATTGTCATTTGCAAATGTTGAATAATAATTTATTCCTCATCCGAAACGTATGAGATCAGAAATGTTTCAATTTTCGGATTTTGGATTACTTACATAAATATAATGAGATGTACAGTATCTTCTCGTATATAGTCTGGAGGTAATTTACACAGTATTCTTTATATGTGCAATGCATGCATTTTTATGTGTGTACACAATATATTTTACAGGATATTTTATAGATGTTGTTTTAAAAAGTTTTTTTTTTAAATACGCCTACTTTTAATTGTTAAAGGCACTTTGTTCACTTGGCTGAATTAAGTAAAGACATTTGGAGTAGAGTAGAAAGCATTAGCATTAGTTTTTATGAGAATCCCATTTGATGCTGATTACATGAATAATTTTACACTTGTGGTGTCGGCACTGAAAGAGTTTGTTTTTTATTATTTTGGAATATTTTGGCATTTCGAATTAGAGATACTCAACCCCTAAAATGAAATAAATATTTAATATTCAGTAGCTCATGTCTTGTTTAGTACAGCAGCAGTTCGAACGAAAGTTGTAGGTCTTCATGATGTGAATGAAGACTGCAGAAGTAGCTTGTCATATTCCATTCAAGGACGTTCATTTATTGTAGTTGAGGATAAAAGTCATGTTCAAAATAAAAATAACTGTTTAATAAAGTGCAAGAAGAATAAACATATTATAAATAAACTCTCAAAGTAACAAAATGCAAGATTCAACAGAGAAGAAACAGCAACTACCCAATCTAGTAGTCAAGATCTGTCCAAAACTATTGCATCAAACATTACCAGGTGTGACCACTAAAGAGGAAAGAGAAACAATGTCAAGGCAATCAATGGTTTTAAGACGGCACTACCTGTATTTTTGAATCGTTATTTAAGAAAGACTGTTAAATTAGGAACCAGTCCTTTCCCATAAACCTACATCCTGATTGCACAAGACAGTCAATTTCTGCTGCTCCCTTCACCTAATAGTTCCTGTCAGTGTGTTTCTTCACCCAGCAGAAGTCCGGAAAAGTTCTGCTGTTGTGTTGCACTCTATCGGCGAAACTTTGGTAGAGCAGAGAAAGTAGTCGTGACTTTGTGAGAAAGCAGCAATGCTCCGTGAAACACTCCATCGTGCAGAGTTGTTCATTCATTTCTTTACATGTAAGAAGCCGAGCGAGACCATCTCCTGTAACAAGGATAGCGAAAGTGGTTCACTTTCGATTTAATGACTCGGGAGGGGGAAACATTGTGGAACGTTCGTTATGAGCTGCAGTGACAGTAAATAATTATTGTCCTATTATAACAGTTAGCAAGGCGATCTCGTCACCATTTTTCTTTTAACGTTCAAGGTGATTAGCAACTGATTAAATAAAAACCTTATGGCTATTACTTGTAGACACTTAAAATGGCTAATGTCTGACTCATTTATTTGCCCGTATACAGACTTAGCTACTTAAATTGACGAGTCGCGACTAAATCTACCTCTACATACAAGAAACACACTATACATACTTTACATGTTTAGGGAATTGCGACACTTCCGTTTAAACGTGAAACATAATATGATTTGTGATTCGACTACATGATGATCCAATACTTACTAACTCCTCAGACCAGACGATTTACTTGCACTCTTCTGGGGTTGTTTTGTTCCTTTCTATGATAGGAGACTATTTCCATATTTTATTAATATGGTTAGAAACAGTGTTCGATTTGTCGGGGAGGGGGGATGCCGGGGATTTTCCCTGTTCCGTGAGGTTTTGATCCCCGGTTGTTGATTCCGAATATCACGCCAACCATGGATAAAATCTTCGTATTTCTACCGAAACAGATAATAGGTTGAAACTTACCAGCAACCACTAGTTCTAGGATTCCCCCCCTTCGTAAATTATAACAAATCGAACACTAGTTAGAAAGTTTTCGGCGTTGAATTTTTCATGTTCTAGGGTAAAATCCCTGTCTCTGTCTCCCCCTGGAAGAAAACTGTTCAAACGCAATAGTGGATAATAAAGAAAGAATAAAATTTCTGGTCTGGCTTCCAGGTCGAAATCGGGCCACACTGAGTTGAAATCGGGCCACACTGGGTCGAAATCGGGTCACCTTGTCAGGCCGGGTCCCAAGCAAGACCCGGTGACCCGATCCAAAATTTTCCAGGTGATCCGTTTCAACTCTGCTTATTATAAAGGAGTATTATGTGAAATTAATGTTGGAATATAATTATACTTGTTCTTTAGAATGTACATACATTTTACCCATTGTTTTTTTCTTTTACATCTGGAAGAATTCGAATCACAGTTCGATATAGGATGCCTATTATTTAGTATCAGAATGATACTGAAATATTCAAATTTCGGTTTGCTCTTTTACAGGTTTCACAGCAATTATCTAACATTTCCATTTGGACTCATCATTATAGTGATTATTTTGGGGTAAATTTTTCTTCATAAGTGATCTCGAAAGTGGATGGAAATAAATTAATAATCCAGGTTTCTCTACCCACGTTCTTAAGTAGTATAATTGACTTCGGTTTCCAAATATGAACGGAATTAATTCAAACTAAGTGATATACGAAAGTGGGATGGCAAAATGTGTTTGTTATTTTAGTTGACAATGGTCCATTGACAGAAAAGAAAAAGAAACGTATGTAATCGATCGTGGTTTGCCTGACACTCCGTTGTTAAGCACTTGTTTAGGTTTAACTTGAAATGTAAGGACTTATATTAAATATTACATAGTATTTGGTTACGTCGAACTAATGAAGAAGTGGAAGACAAGTGCGGGTTGCTGCTGTAATCTATTCCTTTTAATACGTGTCTTTCAGCGTGAGTTCCAAGTGACTTTGGATAGGTCTTGAATTTACAGTATTATTAGTGGTTTGACTTATGGGTGTTGTCGTTGATGTGACGTATTATAGTCGCTTCCAAGAGCTGATGTACGAACTGTCGTTGTCCAACTAACGTCATTGGTATCTATCCGAGACCTTTAGTAAAGGATGAATGTTGAAGTCTTACCTGCAGTCATCGTTATTTAGGGAAAGATTACAATAGCACTAACATGACATCATAATGTTAGCGAACAACGTTTCCAAAATTTCTTTTCAGCTATGATGATTGCTTATTGTATAGATGCACTTTAGAAGCGTCTCCATACTATAAAGTAACTATTTATATAATTCTATCCACTCTAATACGTAGCTTGTATACAACGTGTTTTTCAAATCTTCGGGAGATGATTATTCACTTGTAAAAAAAAAAAAAGTTCATTTGATGAAATTTCGAAACATATGTAGGTTTAGAGTTACAGGCGCTCAAATTTAACGCCACATCGTCACAAATGTCGTAATATTCCCTCAAGTAATGACATAAGCGTCAATCAAAGATTTAATCAATTTAAGAATTTTTTATGATTTAGTGAATGCCCCATAGGTAGACTTCCCAACATAAGAATTTCATTGTCAAGGAATTGAAATCGGTTTAATAGGGCAAGCATAGAAATCATATCTTAGCTGCATTGCGCAATCATAACATAACATTGCTTAAAGGGGTGTATTAGGTACAACTTCGATTGTGATTTGCTAAGCGACACGATTTATATCATGATTTGTCGAGAAACGATGTCATTCGTGACTTTACCGCGTTAAATTTTAGCGCATGTAGCTCTGAAACTACGCACGTTTGGAAATTTTTTTCTAATTATTATTTTTTTCTTGTTTTAATATGAACAATTACCTCCTGAAGGTTATCACATTATTTTAGAGACACACTGTATATACTTTCTAGATTATCAACCAAATTTAATGATCTAATAGACTTTTACTTACGGTACTATCAACGAAATGAGGTAAAAATAACTGATAAACTAATAAATACAAATGAAGATATCAGTTAGTAATATGTGTGTTATTCTTTATTCAAGTATCGCATTTATTGAGAGCTATTTGTGATGTAGTTATAGACGCAATTTAGTATGGATCTTCCGGAAGTTAGGTTCTTTTAGTGTTCAACGACTTTTTTATATTTCCAACAGAGATATATAATTTCGTATAAACATCTCATCACCAGAGTTCAGAACACAGCTATACAACGTGAACCATAGCCACCTGGGAGCTGTAGGCATGCTCGTGAATAAAACACATTTTCGGGTAGTAATTTAGTTTCGATTATGTGAAGCCAAAAGAAGTACTCATCTCTACTACCCACTTTCGTGTACTTTAAATTGTATTATGCAGTTAGGGTCACCTGTATTGTATATAAAATGTAAAGCGCTCCTCTTTTCCTGGATGCGCGATAGTTTTAAAATTGAATTAAATAGTACTTATTACAGCCTTTAGGCATCTTTGGCTCGGACATGGCTTAGACCGGGAGAGGGATATTGAAAAGAAGTTGACAGCTGGATTTGAACATAAAAATTTGCATGAGTAAGAATTTAAAAAAAAAATATACAGTACCTGCAATACATGACTTAATAATATAGAAAGCACTCAGAAGTACGGATAGGTAACTTATACAGTGCAGTTACCGAAGTAAAAGTCTTAACAGACTCTTAAAGCAACATTTCCATATTTTTAGCAGCTCGTCGCTTCAGAACCACATTTATAGCTATATAAACACATTTTTGAGTTCAGTAATGCAAAGCATTAGTACAGCAGAGTACTGAAGCAGTAACAGGCTCTATTTGTATACTGTACAAGCTCGAAGCAAAGCTGTACATGTTATCATAAATTTCACACACAGGGCCTGAAATAACTAAGGCCCCTCACCCACTGGCGATATTTTGTCGCTGGAACGGGACACAGGGTGTGTTCGTCGCGTCGCTGAAAATCGACACAGATCCGCGACGCGACAGTCGGATTTAACTTCACATGTCGCGCAAACTGGACACTTTCGCAGAAACAGTAACAGTACATGTGTATAAGTAAAATAAGTTAAAAAATAAATAAATTATGGTATATAGCAGCCCGCAGTGTATTTATTGATAAAATTCTTCTCTTTCGGTATCATGTCCTTGAATTCACTGGGGAATGTACTACAAACTGTTTCACACGCTTTTATCTTTTCGATTCTGTTGCTGTAGGAACCACTGCTAAATTTCCAAATAGCAGGTTGTGCCTGAATTTCTGCTATAAAAGCATCAGTGTCAAAAGCTTCCATTGAGCTCATCATTCTGCACTGCCTGGTTGCTGAAAGAAAACTGAAATAAAGACCCTGTCGCTGTCGCGTCGTCGTCAAATGGCCTAGTGGGCGAGGGCTTAACGACGACAGTGTCTGTCGCCGGTGGCTGGAGGCCGCGACAGGCCGACGACTGTGTTTCGCTTGTCGCTAAATGGGCGAGGGTTCACGACGACATCCATTGTAACAAATGGGAATTCATTTCTCAGCGACATTCCGGACACAGGAATTTGTTTTGTCGCCGTGTCGGGACACACGAAGTCGCCAAGTTCTCGGGAATATTAGATCAGGGAACTGCTTTGGTACTTGAACAACTGAAGGTCATACGTTTTTAATTCTGCTTTCCTCTTATTTACTGATATGTAAGAAATGAACTATATTAACAAAATATGATTTCAGTTTCCTCACTGTTGGCCTCTCTCCAAGTTTAAAATCCAATGATTTTATAACTAAATAACTAACTCTATGGCTTATGGAACTCGCAAGTTCATCGCCGCAGTAACAAACGTTCGCCATTGAATTCTATCCTGGGCAATATCAAGTCAGTTTTCATCACAAACACCCACTTCTCGAAGATCTCTTCTAATATTGTCCTCCCAACGAATTCTCGCTCTTCCCAATGGCCTCTTTCCATCCGGTCTTCCAACCAGGATATAATATAATCTTCGTTTTCCCCCCATCCGAGCTATATGGCCTGACCACCTTTGTCGTCGCGATTTCATTATTTTTACATCTGGTGAATCGTACAGTCCGTGGAGTTCTTCATTATGCAGTCTCTTCCACTCTCCAGTCATCTCGTCGCGTTTCGGCCCGTATATCTTTCTCAAAACTTTATTTTCAAATACACGTAATTTATGTTCATCTGCTAGGGTCGTACTCCAAGTTACGCAACCGTAAGAATAACCATTCTGTATATTTTCAATTTCAATTTCCTTGATATTAATCGCGATGTTAGAAGTTTTTGGACTGAATAGAAACATGCGTTCCCCGATACTAAGCGACTTTTTATTTCTTCCGTGACCTCATTTTTGCTTGTTACGTAAGCTCCCAAGTATTTAAATTTGTTTACTTTCTCTATGACCTCATCCCTAATTCTTATGTTCTTAATTCCTTCATTCCCTGTGCTTCGGCTTGTTATCATGTATTTTGTTTTATCTATGTTTACCTGTAGACCTATCTCATCGCACGCTTCTATTAATACATCGGTGTTGCTTTGTAGTGCATCTATATCGTCCCCTATTAAATCTACATCATCCGCGTATACAAACAGTTGATTCAAACCATTCAATGATAGTCCCTTTTTGTCCCCTTTAATTTTTAAAATCGC
>JAGDQP010026549.1:0-11730 GCA_022664845.1 Lepisma saccharinum
AACAAACCAAAGATTACGATTACTTTCAAGGTCATCTAGAGATTGACTCGCACACAGACTGATCGACAGTTAAAATTTTCTTAATGTTCACTTCCCAAAAACTTCCGTGTATTATCGTTATGAGCCCTTGCACATAATACGCTTTTCTTGACGATGTCTTTAGATTGGATTAGTCATCTATACCTATAAAGCACAATAACCCTCGCTTATTCTTTCACGTCTCCCTTTTATCGTTTACAAACTTTAATAACTGTCATGCATCAACTAAAAAACACGCAAAATTCTTCACATTTCTCCTCCATCTGCTTTGATCGTCATCTGCCTATCACTGTTTATACCTCCATCTGCTTGTATCTCTATCTGATTATATCTCCATTTCCTTATATCTCCTTATACCTCCATCTTCTTAAATAGTATATCTATCTGCTTATATCTCTTCAAGGCCCTCACATTTTTCCTTTCTGTTTTAGTATTCACGCTCTTCTACTTTTCAATTTTTGGTTCACCTTCTTTTACTTCTTAGTTTCCCCTCACGTTCGTATTCACTTTCCTTATTGGTTCTCCGCTGTCCCTTTCACTGTCGAATCGCCATGTTTTTCCTTCCTTTCCTGTTCCTCTTTCTATTACCATTTTGTGCTCCCTTCAAGTTTTCCTCCCTTTCCTTTGTTAGATATGCAATGAATACCACTTCAATTATTGTGTTTCATTCTGACAATTAGGTTTGCTATTAATACGTACTAGTTGCGGAGCGTATCTAAAACTTAGGACTAGCCTAATACCGAAAGATTTGCTTTCTTTACTGAGAAGCGTACCAGGTCGACACGGAAGATATATATCAGAGAACCATAAAATGACTATGAAATTCATGAAACACTATTCTACAGAATTACCATATTTTTAATATCGCAGACGTGTTACAACAATATATCATTTTAATATTATATTCTAATACTTAACAGGTTGTTCTATTACCAACATCAACCGTCTAGCAGTGTCTTTAAATATGTAATAAATATAATTTTGGTTTCAATATGCCTGCTTTTAGCAAATAGCGCTTTGTCATTCTTAAGAAAATTAAGGTTTCAGAGTTACAGCCTTTCTAATATTAATTGGCTTTTAATGACATCAGATTCGTATTTCGTTGAAGTTATAGTGTGTTTGCAGAATGATAGTATTTCGAATCGTACTTTCTGAGCAAGATATTTCTTTCGTTAGTTTATGATAAGATTAAGTCACTCCCTGTGTCATTCGAAAAAGACCAAACTAGAAATTGTACCATGGATGAGGTGAAATGTTTATTAGCTCAAATATGGGATAATGTGAAAGGAATTTGTGGTCCTCTAATTGGATAATTGGCAGTAAAATATGTGGCAGCGAAATACACATTGAGAACTCATACTGAGTGGGGCGAAAGATGACATATCTTGGAGAGCGTAACTCGTAAGGTTGAGGTAACGAGTTACGTTCGTTTCCACTTTCTTACCTGGGGATTTTAGTAAACTACTCTCTCTTTCTGACTAACACGTACGGATTTTCTTCGGGATAACAGATTACATTTAAATACTTTTGGGATAAATCTAATGTACCCAAGTTCTTTCTTTGCCTGCTGATGATGGATATTTACAATAATTGTAACCTAATAACACCAATTTGTCAATCCAGTAATGCATGATTCCCAATTTTTGTGAAACCTGACCCAAAATAACACAAGTCATAAGCCACTTATCTATGCTGAAAAGACGGAGAATTCAGATGTTAAAATGTTTATCGGGAGTCGAACAAAGCAAGTCAACTAAGCACTTTTATATCAACGCAGAGGCAATTTCGCACAAAGTCAATTAATCATAACCGCCAAAATGTCACGTCTCTTGGACACAATTTGTTAATGGTCCTAAGTTCATGCATGTCACGTAACTGCGCAAGGGGCCTTCATTGACTAAAGTCCAAATGCACAGCTAAAGAACTACATTTTCCAAATAACAAGAATTTTGTTCAATCCGAAATTGTCAAACTTTCAATACGCGGAATTTCAAAGTCCTGATCGGCACTGGTAGATTGAGTTATTAACGGAGATAGACTGTTATATTTAAACAAGACTGCGAAGCACAGACTGATCTGATCGAAGTTAGAAATAACACTCGAAAGCGATTAAAAGAAGAAGGGGTCTTTTATAGGTAATATTGATTAGATCATTTGTCTAATAAATGGTGAGATTGGGTGAGTGAACTTCTGTAGAAATGAGGAAAGACAAGGATTTTCAGAGTAAGGTTACCTTTTAATTTTATAAATTCGGATCTAGGCACGTTTGATAGATGTAATTCAATCAAAGTCGGATATATGTACTCAAATGACATCAAGTATCTTCGATTGATGACAAGCAGACATGAGATGACAGCAATAACAGTTTCCTCTCGCCGATCGCAGATGTTAGCATTCATATGAAATTTGAAATTAAATTCTGAAAACGTGATTGAATGTTGATTCTCGTATCGGATGTGTTATCAATTGATTTCCGGTGAGCAAGGTTCATCTTCGATATTCTCACTGATTCACTTTGCAGGTGTAAGATATTAGTTTGCATTCGAGGAACAAACGTGTGTTCGTGTCGACGTAAAAGCGATTCATTGATGTTACATCCGGTTGGCGTTAATACTGGAGATCGAAGATGGAAATCGGGAGTTCATTGACATAATCTAACACCTGTAAATCGATTTGTCAACATAGTTCGAAAACAGCTTTAGAGCAAATCCTAGCTACCGATTTATTTCCATATAAATAACTACCACAATAATGCTACTAAAGACTAAATTAATGTAAATATTTTAACTCAATAAGTACAAAACATATTTAACTATTTATGTAAAATCCTGTCTGATTCATTGATTGTTCTTCATTGACTCTTCGTCATTCGTTTATTGACATTTTCGCATGAAATATAGCGAAAATGTATACGATTCTAAGGAACAGCTTTCACATTACTGGCTTTTATGGATGTATTTCGAGACAATTGGAAACCAATTGTTACAGTTTCATATTATATGCCCTCCATTTCCGCAATTGAAACACATTACTTCTATCAGTTTACAATAGACCTAACCAAACATACCAATTCATTTGCTCTTCCAACCAGCGTCATTTATATTCCTATTTGGTCGTCTCTCTGAATTACAGAATGCCGTTGATCAAACAGAAAATTAAAGCCTTATTTTATATATGTTTCGAGCATTACAGAAAGTGTTTTGTTGGTATGATAAACAAAGCTAAAAGGGGCAGGTCATAAAACAAAAGCTCTATGTCATTCACAAATTCTCTTATCTGTTGTTTTCTTGGAAGTACACCAGGATAAAGTTTCTCATATAGACCCATAAAGAATAGATCAAATGATGCTCTTCATTCTCCATCTGGGTGTTAGTAGGAAGGTACATACGGACATAAAGGGTTGCGTTTGCTTTTGGTTCATTAGACCGAATGAAATTTGAAGAACACGAGCGTATTCACAAGTGTTTATGTGTGTGTGTGAGGGTGTGTGTGTGTGTGTGTGTGTGTGTGTGTGTGAGAGAGAGAGAGAGAGAGAGATCAAATGAAATGGTTCACACCTCGTACATCTACCCACATACATACATATGAGCGCTGAAATGTGAACCTAAAGGAAATAAAGAAAGAAAACTAAAATGGAATGAAATGAAAATTAAAAAGAAACAAACAAGATTTCAGGCTTTTCTTTATCTACTTTTCTTATTAAAATAATTCTATTCAGGGATCAATGGTTACAACATCATGTCTCCCTTTCCTACGCCATCGGATATATTTCTGAAAAATATTAGCCATGCTCTCAATATTATCAAACCCTCGAATTTGAAGAACATTTAAGAAATATAGTTTCTGTAAGCTTCAAAATCTAATGTTTATCACATATTGAGAGCTCGAAATATATTTCTGATATTCCAAATATATTCCTCGAGCGGAATGGGATTATTATTTACTTCTCTTGCTAAATAGAAGTACATGATATGATCATGAAAGGTAAGGTGTGCTCATTTCATGATAACTGTTTCCGGTAACATTGTAGGCCAGATTGCTAAGGCCGACTTCAAGATAGCGGTCATGATGTACAAACCTTCTAACTGTATTTTCTTCCACCAAGTACCCAAATGTATATTTGTTTTTCATTCACTTCAAGCGTTTCAAAAGTAAGAATGTGCTTCCAGAATATTCACTTTGTTCAGACAGAATCTGAATTTTACATTTGAAAGAAATATTTAGAATTGAGATATGAACTTCATACTTGGTCAACATTGTAGTACTTTTAAGGAGCACCAGTTGGCAAAATTTGGTGGCGGTGGCGTGAAAATTGTGCTGGTCAGCAAATTAGACATACCCTAATCTATATTGCTCAAGGCAATTCTGTTCGTGTGGCCAAAAGTTGCGTGAGCACATACACTTTGGTATCCTAAACATAATGGAAGAAAATAATAATTTTTATATTCTCTTATGAAAATGTTTGCTTATAATGTACGTAATATGCCAGAATGCTTTGGTTAGTTTGGGTATGTCCTTGACGAGAGATTAGATCGTGAAATAAAAAAACGCATATTTTTATATTTCAGAATCAAATTATATTTTACGAAATGTTAATTGTAATCGTGCTGAACCTATTTGTAGAGTATATGTGAATAAATCAGATTAGTTTCTTGACCAACAAGAAACAGAGCGAACAATAGCTTTCCTCAATTTCAACTACAATGGTGACCTAGCAAATCATACAAAAAGTTCTTCCCAAGGCATCTATTTAACTTATATTTATGATTGGCGAATACATCTTAAAAAAGATTTTTATGCTTACGCTATTAAAACATTTAATTCAATGGAATCCTTAGGCTGCACTCCGTCAATCAAGAAAAATGCTTAAATACCGGTACATGTATTGGGTACTACTTCGAATGTGATTTGCTACGTATCGATAAAAATTTGCTAGGTACCGATAATGTATTCGTTGCTTGCAATGTTCTAGGACAAATCTAATAGTTATTTAATAGTTAGTTTTGACATGAGTGTAAATAGTTAATTTGTAGTCTGGTAAATTTTGATATAGAAGACTCATTCTTAAGGTACACTCACCAACATTTATTATGTAAGAGCACAGAATTAGTTAATTTGGATATCCCAAAAAATAATGTTACATTTAAATGTTCAAAATCTTACATCCAAATATGAAGAACTTGTGGCATTTTTAAATGGCCTCAATAATGAATTCTCAATTATTGCTATAAGTGAAACACATCTCCTTCATCAAGAACAAACAAACTATATTTCGCTTCCTAATTACGTATATGAAAATAAAATAAGAAGCTATGGTAAAATAAATCCATACAAAGGGCATTGCGGAGTAGGCCTGTACATTAGGTCAACGTTAAATTACTTTGTACGTGATGAATTAAACAATATGAATAATGTGGAATCATGTGAAATGTTATGGGTTAAACTTACTGATTTTTATTTTCACAAGAAAACGGTTATAGGTGTTATTTATAGATCTCCCGACAAGAACTATAATTTCCAAAATTGCCTAAATTCAATACTAACTAAAATCAACACTGAAGGTAAATATTGCATATTTACTGGATACATTAACATTCACCTAAATAATGAGGATGAAAGCGCTGATTATATTAGAATGTTAAATACAAACAGCGTTAAAATGTGTATAACTGTCCCCACTATATTATAGATTATATTGGAACAAATACAACAAACATACATATACAATCAGGAGCGATAACGTCGCGAATGAATTCAACACATACTTCACGGGTATTGTGGAAGACTTAGCAGCTAAAGTAAAGAATATAACGAGTGATGATATAGGGCATAGATTTAAAATGAAAGAAGCAACATTGTTTCTTAATCCTGCAAGCGAAATGGAAATTTATAACATCATAAAAGCATTGCCAAACAAAGCAAGTGTTGGGAACGACAATATCAATACGAAACTTATAAAAGAAACTGCGACATAATTAGTTCCTGTTCTAAACCATACAGTTAAATTAAAGTTTCTGACCGGGAGCTTCCCCGATTTACTAAAAATAGACAAAATAATACCAGTTTTCAAGGGGGGAAATAACAAAGATAAATCTAATTATCGGCCTATATCTATTCTCCCTATATTACGCAAAATGTTTGAAAAAGCTATGTGTTCAAGAATAACTAGTTTCATAGATAATCACAAGATTATAAAACAAGAACAATATGTATTTTAGAGAAACAAGTCTACACAACTTGCTCTCAGTAATCTTTCAAATTACATCTTAGAAGCAATTGATGAGAGCAAGTACGTAATAGGGGTATTCATAGATCTAAAGAAAGCATTCGATAAGATATGGATATTGCTTCAGAAGCTATATAGTTATGGAATACGTGGTATTGCTCACGATCTCTTCAAAAGTTATCTGCCAAATCGAAAGCAATACACTTATGTTAATAAGGCAACATCAAACTTAAAAGCAGTAAATTGTGGAATACCACAGGGATCTGTCTTAGAACCGCTACTATTTTTGTTATATATTAACGATTTGCCGGAAATTTTAAGTGAATCACAGTGTCTGTTATTTGCAGATGACACAGTTATATTCAAGAAGGGATTCACACTTCATTTAGTGCAAAAGGCAATTAATAATGACTTAGGAAAATTAGAGTAGTGGTTCAGAATTAATAAATTAACCTTGAATATCGCAAAAATAAAGTGCGTATATTTCAGGAACATTCATAAAACAGAAAATATTAAATACTATCCGATTTCGATCAATTCCGAAAACATACTTACAGTTTCAAATATAAAGTATGAAAGTACATGGTTCGACGAACATTTCACATAGGATAAACACTTCATTGAAATAAGTAAAAAAGCGTCACTGCACGTTGGTTTACTCTTCAAATGTTCTCGGATGTTTCCCGAAAATGTAACTAAGATATATTATTATGCTTTTGTAAACCCATACCTTCCGTATAGCATTGAATCATGGTATGGAAACTTAAGTAAACAATACAGGCGAAAATTATTTGCATTGCAAAAGAGAGCAATTAGAATAATCAAAGGTGCATCCTTTCTGGCGTATACGCGTCCTCTGTTTGAAGAGCTTCAAATAAAGATGCTAGATGAACTTTATTTATTTTGACTAAGTTGCCTAGTGTACAGGATACTCAATAACGATGTAACTTTATTATCGTCCCGAGTAACAGCTTTAACACACCCTATAAGAACAAGAGCAGTAACAAACAGTCAGTTAATAATACCCAGACCACGCTTGAACTATTGATTACGAAGTTTCACATTTAGTTGTATTATTATTTGGAATTCCTTACCCTCGAACATAAGAACAGCAACAACTTATAAAGCATTCAGAAGACAAGTGAACAACTTTCTACAACAAAACCAAACTGAATTGTAAAAATAGTACATTTTATTTAGTATATTGTCATGTAATTTTTATATAATTATAATCTTCAGAGATGTTTACATTTAATTATTTAACCAACTTATTTGTAGTTTTTCATTTTGTAGTTTTTGTATAATCATTCATATCATTACATTATTATATAACCACTGTATTTTTTCGCCATTTTTGTAAGTTATTAACCATTATGAGAGGAGGAACCATAAACAGCATTTGCTCCGTTCCGCCTAAATTTCTGTAATCTGTAAATTCTATATTATTATTAACAAAATGTATTGTATTGTAAACTGGTACAGTTTATGTCGTTATGTGTCGAGATATGACGTCATTTTTAACATGCTGATATACTTTGAGCACCTGTAACTCTGCAACTATGCGTAATTTTGAATATCTTCAAATAAATATTTTTTGTTTTGTTTCGGAGTAAATACTAACCTCTCGAAGTTTGAGGCATTTTAAAAGGATTTCTTGTAGTTAGATCGAGCAGAAAGAGAGAGAGAGGGGGGGGGTGGGGTGGATAAGCTTTCAGAATAGAAAAAAATTAGGTCGAAAAATAAAAAATCCCAGTTCATCGACCATTTAGTTTCTTGAAACTTGTAAACACTTAATACTCAGGGGAAGAAGATAGAAATGCGCCTGGATCACATGCAATGTCTCAAAGCAGCCTCTCTTCTAAAAACTCTGAATCATTATGCCATGTCATGGAAGAAATAAAGGAAATTCGTGTAAGGAAACGAGCAGGGCCATGTTCAAGTATCTATCACTGGCAGATAGAACTTTTATGATGATCCAGGAATTGAAAAACCGAAGAGGATGCTTCGTGTGAAAGCAGAAGACTTATATAATTGGTTATCGTATTTCGAAAAGAGCAAGTAAGTGCACTTGCCTTAAACCACCATTATGCATTCACATCAATATCTTTTTCAATATAGACTATGTTTCAATTTAAGTGTATAATATTTTCCCAGAGTTTTTACCTTTTTTGTAAGTAACGCGACCTTTCCGTGACTTTTAATGATCAATTGGAAAGCAGTGTAACTTGATGAATGGAAGTTCACCCACTGTTTCTTACAGACATGCTTTCGGAGAGGACGGTTTTCAACCTCTTCCCCGGAAGAATTAATCTCAACACTTGTATTACACATACGTATATAATAGTACATTCTATAAATATTGTTCCTGTATTTTGAGGTTAACTATGGAAGTACGACATATTGTTAAGTACCATTATTGCTATTTTATATTAATACAACTTTCGTGATTCCCCCTATGAAAACCCCATCCCGAACGAAATCTTCTGACAGAAACACTGAGTTCTCCCAGTCTTCAAGTTGGTTTTTGCTGCCTTTCTGTTAGCCTTTATTACGTCTCTCAAGTAAACAGGAATAAGAAAGAACCTCCAAGCCACTAGATACAGGAAAACAAGAAAGTAGATTTGCTATCAAAAATGTTGTATAAAAGTTTATTTAACCTAAATTTGGCATTTGTCACGGTAGCTATATAAGAAAAGTTAAAGTTACGTTGAATAAACGTCTTAAGGAAGACTTTGAGAGTTTCTGTACCGAAAAGTTTCATAAAAGTGCCTTAGCATGTTCTCTCCGTGGACCTTTCACTTACAGTTGATTTGCTTCTTGATGTCAGTCTGTTAACTCTTAATGTGTATTATCTCTCTACTAATTACAAGTTGAAGAACCGTCTAGAGTTACTGGATACAGAGGAACTAAAAGCCGTGATATAAGGAAAGAACATGGGTTTCTGAGAGTTGAAATACTCTCAACTCAAAAATTAGAGAAAAGTCTTCATCTTTTCGTTTACCTTGATTTGTAGATGATATATGAAGACCGATAGGGACCGAAATAGCGAAATGATGGAAAGAGAAAGTTGGCAAAACATGTAATGAGACTAAAAGTAAAGAATAGGGAATAAAATAAAGGTGATTATAGAAAATGTCGAAGAGAAAAAGTACTGCTATTATCCAACTTCTTTATAGTTTGGAAATAGTGTAGAAAAAAGACATAAATACAAGAAGCAAAAAGGAAAGAGACATTTCCAAAAAAAGAAAGATTAAAAAGAGATTGAGAAAAAATAATTACTGAATTAAATGTATGATGTAATGAAAATCGTTGATTTTAAGACAAATGAATTAATGAAACCAGGAAGATTCCAAAATATCGACCTATGAGAGAATTCAGAAATAAACTGGCAACAAAGACTACTTAATAAGGAAGAAAAGTAGAAAGGAATGAGGAAACTACGGCGTAGGAAATAAAGACGAGTAAAACAAACTAATTAGGGCATCATCATCAGAAGTAGTCTACCAAAAACCGGCAGACCCTTCAATGCACATTGAGCTTTCCCTATTCATCCCGTTCTTGCGCTTTCTTTTTTTGTTTTAGTGTATGATTTATATTCGTTAATACTAGTATTAACTGTATTCTTCTTCCTCATTTACTCTCTTCTCTTCGACCATATCTTAAATTGTATCCGTTAGTGTGCAACCCCTACTTAAACAATGTTCTAAACAGTTACTGTGCATCTTCTTTACTACCTTAATTATTGCTAGTCTATTTATCCTCTTCGCCATTTCCTCACTACATATCTTCTACTTCCACCGGATCTCCCTCATTCTTCTGGATGCTCATATTTCCTAGCCTTTCAATGATCTTTCGTTACTCTTTCGCAGAGTCCCTGTTCGGGCGCCATTCAACCCTATACTCAGAACAACATGTAATTAATATTCTTCTCAATTTCTCTGTCCGTGCACGGAAGAGACTCTTTTCGTTAGTGAGTGTCATTATCCTCATTGCTATTTTCGTCTTCATTTCAACCACTTGCTGTTGGTGGTAGAAAACTTACTGGATTTAACTATTTTCTGCTATTGGCAGAAAACTTACCGGATTCAACTACATGCTACTATTGCCAGAAAACTTAATGACGAAGACAATGATTTCTCTTCTCTTATTCCTCCTTGGCTCGAGAGTCCACACAATGCTATAGGTAATTTTCATTCAAAGAGTGTCACGTGCACAAGTCAATGCCTCCCTTTCCCGATTTTACCCAGCTTTCAAGACCAGAACTAACTACTTTTAGTTCAAATTACTCACCGCTTATATCGAACATTGAGAGCACCCTCCGAGGATTGAACCAAGGACCACTTACACAGAAAATGAAAGTGTTTACCATTCGGCTAATTGGAAGCTCTTTCTAATACTGATGAGTACGAATTTCCCTATTTTTTTCTTCAATAGAGAAAGTTAAATTTATACACATTTCTCCCAAGTTTTGTTCAACTGAACAAAAGCATATTAACTGTCAACTCCAGAAGCCAAAAGATACAAGTAACAGTTTTTAATATAACCTGTTTGAGGTAATCTTTTATATATAACCCAAAATATATGGGGCACAAAGTTGTCATATTTTGTATATGAACACACTAAAGTTCAAGGTTTACTTCTACAAAATATGACAGTTTTCTGTCACATATTTCGGGTTATATATAAAGATTACATGGAACTTTCTTCAAAATAGAAAATATCGCTTGTATCCTTTGGCTTCTGTACTCGTCAATTTATAACATACGCTAAATGAAATTGATTCAATGAAATTTGTTGTGTAGGCGGTAACAGCACTACGGATTTCAGGAAACTGCTAATCTTTGTCACGCGTGAAGACAGCTTTTAGCATCTTAACAGCTTGATGTTGACGTGACGAAGCTAAGCGATTTTGTTTAGTCCTGACGAAGATAAGGGGTCCCTATATCCGGATGGCGTAACCCATAGTGATGAATTAAATTTTATTTATGGTCTTTAGGCATCTAAGGCTCAGCCCGGTATGGGGAGGTGTCATCCAGGACCTATATTGAAGGTGCCATCCCAGCATTTGCCTGATGTGACTGAGGAAACCCTCTGAAGAAACCTCAGTCTGGATAATCGGCCCCTGATATCGAACCCACGACCTCCCGAATGCTACACCAACGCTCTACCAATGAACTACGCTGGGTTCGTCACCCATAGTTAGTGCTATTACTGCTCATAAAATTTAATTCTGTCTAATTAATTTTATCTTATCGTCTGTTACAAATTAAATTGCTCTTGCTTCAGTTGGGAAAAGTCTGAAAGAAATATAATTTAATTTTGTGTATCGTGAAGGATGAGGAAGTAGGCTAAATATATCTGAAGAGGAAATGCAATAGATCTCAAAGGAAGAAGCTGCTTCTGCCTTTGCTAGTACTCAAAATGACGTCAGCAAATTTTAATAAAGCTGTCTTCTTAGGCATGTC
>JAGDQP010026550.1:0-25806 GCA_022664845.1 Lepisma saccharinum
AAAAAAACAGACGTGGAAATACTGTACATATACAATTCAGTCTCGTGTCATAGCTGAAAAATTTGTTGGTGGTGAAATAATTTATTAACGATAATCAATTTACAATTTGCTCTTCGTGCCTTCAGTCACTACGTATGTTAAGCTTCTAAAAGCATAGTTTTTTTTCCTCTGTATTCAATGGTGCCTTTTCCGATTTCCTGGGTGGGAGACAAGACTGCCCTTCAGTATTCAGAAAATGAAAAGAACTTTCCAGATGGTCTTTTTCTACTTCTTTTCACTTGATCTCATTTTCTGAACAGCAATTCAAGGCAAGTCCTCCAACGTTTTTATCAGCTAACCTCATTACCAAAATTAAACGAGTGTCTATTGAACTTCTGCAGAAATCTCTAGAAAGAAGCTCTCAAGTTTGGTGGAGATAACAATAGGTAAAAAGTAGGACGGCAGTACGTGATAAGCAAACATCTAACCAACCCATCTGGTCAATCAATTGAATGTGGCAATGTGTTCGCAAAAGAGGGTTTTTTTTTCCTTCCGCTTCTTGTTCACCAACTATCGTCCACGTGCAACTCTGTCCTCAGAGAAAAGCAATATAGTTTCAGAAACCTTCTTCAGCGGCCATTCGCCCACAAGCTTTCTGTTTGGTCTATTCTTTCATCCCCATTCTATCTTCTTCCACCAAGCTGCTTATTCCTACTCTTGATTACACACAAACACGCACACACACATACAGAGAAAGGAAGGCAAAGTACACATTATATGCGTCCTTCACAGCCAAGATCAATCAGACGGTTCTGCTCTTATCTTTAGTCTTTGGTTCCTATGTTCCTTGTGTGCACTGCAAGAATTCTGTGAGCACCAAACGCAAAGTCAACATGTTCGGTCCCGAATCCGCTTTTGAAAAAGATTAGTTACGTAAGATCGAGGAACACACGTGGCATATAACCTTCCTAAGAGGAGATTGATTGTTATGTTGATTTTGGCCATTTTCATTTCTCTCTCAAAGTTAACTACTCTTTCCACAGCCAACATTGCAAAAGTATTGCTTTATTTTTTTCTTCGCTGGATTTTGATTTAAAATTTATTGTTCTACTGGCATCTACGGATTAAGGCTGTCACTAGTAGGATTGAGCGAGTTTAGAATTTCGAAATGGATCATCCATATCGCTGGCGAATCAAAGACCGATCTATGTATCAAATATAACGTTCGCATCAAAATATCGGTGGAAATTAATTCAGGTCGCTCTTATCACACAATCTTTCAAAACCAGAAGCTTGAGGTCTATATCGGAAAATAATTGAAAATCGAAAGTCGCGCCTTGTGAAAAATGGTTGGAAATCGGATATCCTTTTTCATTTAAAAAAAAAAAAATCCATCCGAACATTTACCATTTCAAAATTTTGTTGATATTCGATATGTACGTTTTTGATGTTTCTGAAGATAAATTTGATTTTTTATTTATGACCTTTAGGCATCTAAAGCTCAGGCCGGGATACGAGAGAGGGAAGGAAGCGGAAAGGTGTCGGCCAGGGCCTATATTGAAGGTGCCATATCTGTATTTGCCTGGTGAGACTGAAAAGAAACCCTGGGAAAATCTGTCATGATGGTCGGCCGCTGTGGGTCGAACCTAGGACCTCCCGAATGCTACGCCAACGCTCTACCACTGCCCTACAGCGACTCTGTCCTGAAGATAAATAATTCGATATATACCGGTACCTTAAAGTCTCACAAATCTAGTGGCACTAACTCCTCGGCTTTGTTAGTACACCTTCGTGAGGAAAGTAAAACTTGCTAGTACCTGTATTCTTCGCATCATTCCTAGTTCGCCTAGGAAGACAATTAAACCTCGGTCTGAATTTTAGGCGTGAGCAGGTTTTACACCTAAGGCACGGTCTTAGTGTTCGTCCGAATCCGAAGTCACTGACTTTTGCTATTAGTAAAGGTTTTGAAGTAAAGTAGTTTACGCATACACTTTGTTTCCAAAAATGTAAATATTTAGCATTTGTTTGGCTTCTATTTTTACATACTCGTATTACGCTATAAAGACTTTATTACACATGAGTGTTTTTGTGTATTTTACAATATCTCAGAAACAAAGCTAAACGACTGATTTGTGCACGGGAGTAAGTGGCTCCTAGCTGATAGAGAAAACTGTGCTTTCTAAACTCTTTCTTCTAGAAAATATATGCACAGAGTTTGTTAATATTTCGCAATATTAAGGACGAAATTATTTAATAATAGATTTACCATTTGGAGTACGTAACTTGGTTAGTAAAACATCAATGCCGATTTACAAGACATATACAGTGCTTTGGTATTAAATATTCGTTTAAAATTCTTTTTAGTTTCTTGCTGTTAGTTGAAACAAGTGTAATCTGTGAGAATGTAAAAGAAAGTGCACAGCGAAAGCTGTCTGTGCCAAATATCTATTACCTTCTTACTTACTCTATAGCTTACGAAACTCGCAAGTTCATCGCCATAGTAACAAACGTTCGCCATCGGGAACTATACTGGGCAACATCAAGCCAGTTTTCATCACAAGCACCTACTTCTCGAAGATCCCTTCTAATTTTATCCTCCTAACGTCGTCTCGCTCTTCCCAATGGTCTCTTTCCCTCCAGCTTTTCAACCAAAATGGAGCTTTCCAACCTTCGTTTTTCTCCTATCCGAGCTACATGGCCTGCCTAACTTAGTCGTCGTGATTTAATTATTCTTACAACATCGGGTGAGTCATACAGTCCGTGAAGTTCTTCATTGTTTAGTCTCCTCCATTCTCCAGTCATCTCGTCCCGTTTTGGTCCGTATATCTTTCTCAAAACCTTATTTTCAAATATTCGTAATTTATGTTCATCTGCTAGGGTCGTACTCCAACTTTCGCAACCGGAAGAATAACCGTTCTGTATATTTTTAATTTCAGCTTCCTTGATATTAATAGCGAGGTTAGGAGTTTTTGAACTGAATAGAAACATGTGTTGTCCGATACTAAACGACTTTTTATTTCTTCCATTACCTCGTTTTTGCTTGTTACTTATAATCCCAAGTATTTAAATTTCTTTACTTTATCCATGTTCTTATTCTTGCTACGTACCCATTTCCGTTATACCCTGTGTTTCGGCTTACGTATTTTGTTTTCTCCATGTTTACCTGTACACCTGTCTCATCGCATGCTTCTACATGTACTAAGACATCAGTGTTACTTGTGGTGCCTTCTTAGTCGTGTTCCTTAATAAAAACCTATAACATCCAGTCATTGAAAAGTATTTTATGTGGTATTGTTTGTTTCCTTATATTTTGATATACCTTATTAAGTGAAAGAAGTATTAACTTAAACAGTTTCAAATTTAGAAACACTACTTCCAATCTTTTGTAAAGTAAAATGGTAAAGAATTGCGTATTTAAGATCAAACTATAGAAAATTATTGTAAGTATTTAAGATAGAAGAAGACGATACAGTAGAACAGTTACCTAGCCACCGTAGCTCAGTAGTAGAGCGTTGGCTTAGCATTCGAGAGGTAGTGGGTTCGATCCCAGTGGTCGACCATCCTGACAGTTTTTTTAGGGTTCTTTTCTATCAAGCAAATGCCGGCATGGCACCTTCAACATAGGCCCTGACCAACACCTTCCCGAATCCTCCCCCCCCCCCGGTTTGAGCCTTAGAGCCTAAAGGCCATAAATAAAATTAAAAAGCAGAACACTTAAACGGTAGAACACATTTTATTTATATGTTACTTTTCACTATATATGTATCGTTTGGATCACAGTGTATCCTGTTTACATCCACAATATCCCAGAATATTTGGGATAAAAAACCTAAGTAAAGATATGCTTAGGATATATTTTTTAGAATGTCAAAAGGATAAGGATATTATAGGTTGGAGATTCAGGAATATTCTGAATATCTGAAAAGAATGTTCTCGACATATTTACAGAATTTACTTGGGATATCACCAGAAATATCCTTAGAATATGCGCTCATCCGGACATTCAGATATTCGTAGAATATACAAAGAATATCGTAAAATATCCTCGGATATTCCAATATTCAGCACTGGGATGTTAGTAGCATATTCCTTGAATGTGCCTGTGATGTGTGGGGTAGAACAGTGTTGAAGAAATTACTAAGTACCGAAGGTCAGAAATAAGGACCGGTATCGAGAAATTCTAGTTTTTTTATGGCCTTTAGGCATCTAGGGTCCAGGCCGGGGGAGGGGTAAGGATTCGGGAAGGTGTCGGCCAGGGCCTATATTGAAGGTGCCATCCCGGCATTTGCCTGGTGTGACTGACGAAAAACCCTGGAAGAATCTCAGTCAGGATAGTCGCCCGCTGGGATTGAACCCAGGACCTCCCAAATGCTACGCCAACGCTCTATCACTGAACTACGGCGGCTCGGTGAGATTTTTTTTTTTTTACTGATCCATCTCTATATATTACTTTTAATTACGTATGTATCATTTGCATCGTAGAACAATGTTGAAGAAAGCACCGAAGGTAAAAAAATAGGTATCGGTATCGAGAAATTCTAGTATCGGCCCATCTCTGATATATGGCCGGGAAACCGGGACAGGACCGACAAACCGGGACTGTCGCCCCAAAAGACTTCTGCCACTAACTGGGAGGAGACCTTATAATTCCTCTTGCTAAGGCTTAAGGGAACTGACCGGGGTAGACGCCTAATGTCCAGTCCATACGTTCACGTCGTGGGGTCTGTTAGTACCCAAGCAACTGCTTGGCAAACGAACATAGATGATGGGCTGCTCACCAACCCGCATTAGCAAATAGCGTGGTGAGTCAAATGTCTGCACCCCTCCTTTCTTTACACATGATGGTACAAGTAAGGGAACAGCTTCGGAGGGGCTCATTGCCTGAACTCCTGGAGGACGGAATTTATATGGCAACGCCAGCGCTCAGTCCTGCAGGAAGCCACAGGGTCAAATGCCCGGGTTTGGACTGTAGAGTGTAGACTGCCAGGAAAGCGACACGGCAACTCCAACGAACCTACACGTGGCGACTTTCAACTGTCAGTCACTTGCAGGAGAGGACGAATTAGAAGAATTGCAGAATGAACTCAAGAGGATTAAGTGGGACATCATAGGACTATCAGAAGTGTGGAGGAAGAATGAAGAACAGTTGGAACTACCGTCGGGACACACGTTCTACTTGAACAAAAAATGGAAAACCGACAGGCGTTGGCTTTATAATTAATAAGGACCTGAAGACACGGATCACAGAAATTGAAAGAATTTCAGATAGAATCTCACAGGTAGAAATAAAGATAAACAAGAGATACAGTATGGAAATTATGCAAGTGTATGCTCCAACAACGTCACATCCGGAGGAAGAAGTCGAAGGCTTATACGAGGAGATACAGAAGATTCTGGATAGTAGTAAATCGCATTACAAAATTGTGTTGGGAGACTTCAATGCGAAAGTAGAAACTAAGCAGAGCAGTGATACGAAAGTGAGAAACTTTGGATTTGTCAAAAGAAACAAGAGAGGAGAGAAGTTAGTGGAATTCTCAGAAGCCAACAGACTGTTCATTTCCAAAACATTTTTCAAGAAACAGCCGCAAAGGAAGTGGGCATGGAAAGACCAAAATGGGACCAAAAACGAAATAGACTTCGTTCTATCGAATAACAGGGCAATTCTGCAAGACGTGTCTGTTCTGAACAGTTTCAAAATCTCGAGTGATCATAGGATGGTGAGATGTAAGTTGAAACTAAATACTAGACTAGAGAGAAAGAAGCTTAGAGGAAAACCGCCACTTTTAGATCTGGAAAATCTAGCAAAACATAGGTAGACATTGGAGATAGAACTAACCAACAGATTCAGCGTCTTTGAAGAATTAGAGGATGAAGATGACACGAATAGCAGAAATAAAATACGAACTGAGATAATAATAGAAACAGGCAAGAAAATAGTAGGCATCAAAAAGGAGAAAGAGAGCAAAATCTCAGAAGAAACCAAACTCTTGGTGAAGGAAAGAAGGGAAATGAAAGAAGAGGAAAGTTACATAAAGAGGATGGAGTACATGGAACTAAATAAAACCCTAAGGAAGAAAATAAGAGAGGATGTACGAAGATACAACGAAACTCTTGGTAGAAATACAGCCAAGGAAAACAAGAGCCTGATGAAAACCAAACAGAGGAAAGGAAAGTTACATAAAGAGGATGGAGTACATGGAACTAAATAAAACCCTAAGGAAGAAAATGAGAGAGATGTACGAAGATACAACGAAACTCTTGGTAGAAATACAGCCAAGGAAAACAAGAGCCTGATGAAAACCAAACAGCAGCTCATGACAGGGAAAAAGTAAATAATTGCAATTAAGAGACCAGACGGGACCGTAACACGAAATAAGGAGGAAATTATAAAAATAGTTGAAAATTTCCACAGAGAATTGTACTACTACGAAGAAGAACTAAGAAGTGATGTAGAAGTCCCAGACGTAATGAAAGAAGTGGATAAAGTACTTCGAGGGATGAAGAATGTGCATACATCAAGTTACTGCGAAACATTTACTCGACTGCTACATCTGCCATTAGACTATAACAGCAAAGTGAAATTTTTAAAGTTAGAAGAGGGGTAAGGAAGGAGATTCAATTTCTCCAAAATGTTTTGTGCGGTCTTGGAGAAAGTGTTCCAAAATTTAAACTGGGACGAAGTTGGAATAAAATTAATGGCGAATATCTTCATCACCTACGATTAGCTGATGATATAGTCCTGTTTGCTTCAAGTGCAGAAGATCTACAAACCAGAATGGAAGAACTGTGCAATGAGAGTTCGAAAGTAGGCCTTAAAATGAAATTAAGTACAAAAAAGTAATGTGCAATCAACGCTGCAAAAAAGGAAATAAAGATTAGTGTAGAGACAATAGGCATAGTTGATGAGTATGTTTACCTAGGTCAGCTCAAAACATCGAACGCCAAGTTGACGGATGAATAAATAGAAGATGTAAAATGGCGTGGAGTTCTTTTGAAAGACTACACTTTATTTTCAAAAGCAAACTACCAATGTGTCTAAAGCGTAAAGTTTATAATCAATGTGTCTTACCTGTAATGCTGTACGGCTGTGAAACTTGGACATTGAATGCGCAAACAACTTAAAGATCAATGGAGAGATCCATGCTAGGATTAACTAGGAGGGACAGGAATACAAATGAATGGATTCGCGCACAAACAAAAGCAGAAGATATAATCCAGACTGCGAAGAAGATGAAGTGGAGATTGACCGGTCCCAGAGCTTGACGAACAGATGGAACGTGGACTACAGATGTACTACATTGGATTCCTAGAGAAAAGAAATTACCCAGACGACGTCCAAATGGGAGATGAAATCAAGCGTTTCTCAGGAGCTACATGGATGAGGATAGCAGCAGATCCCGAGATATGCGGAAAGAAAAGGGAGAGCATATCCCTTCATCCAGCAGTGAATAGAAAACGGCTGAATATGATTATATATATATCAGCGTGGGAGCAGTAGACCAACTCCTCCCTTCGGGGGAGAGGCCTCATCCACTAGTGGATTGAATATGGCTGTGATTTATTTATATATATATATATAGGCGCGGATCCAGGATATTATCAAGGTGACTGATAAACTATAGTTGTCACTTTATCCATTGTAAAGTAGGATTGAACCATTTTATCCAGTGTATACGTGGACGTCAGCGGTGGGGGTGGGGGGCTATAGTCTCCCTTGGATCTGCGCCTGTATATATATATAAAATAAATCACAGCCATATTCAATCCACTACTTAATAAGGCCTTTACCCGGAGGGAGGAGCTGGTCTACTGCTACCCGGAGGGGAGACTCTTATCTAGCTTTATTCATAGCAGCTCCCCAATTACATCACGCCTTGGAAAAAATTCTTGGCAGTGCTGGGAATCTCAAGATGTACAGGGAAGATGCAAGGGCTGGGAATTTAGAACCATCCCAATACGAAGCTAACGCTTTACCAACTAATTGTGAGCTTCGGCTGATCGATACAAAGAAGTTATTTAGAAAACAGAACATTAGAACCTTTTGAAATGTAGAGATGGATGAAAGTCAAATAAATTGTTTGATACAGGAGTTAGATAATGAGCGGAAGTATTGAAAGAAGGGGGGGGGGGGTAGTAGAGATAAAAAAAGACATAAACGAAAGTTCTTGTGTTATTGTTTTTGCAGAAACTATGAAATCTGTACTATGGTTGAAGTGGAAAGGGAACATGACGTGCTATATCCAGACGGCAGTTTTATTCACCCAGCGAAGGCCGAATTCCTCAGCCTCAAAATGCTGCACATAGAAACAAATTAATGTATGCAGACGGACGGAAGCGGAGTAGAAAATGCCTATCGTGAATCGTTCCTTCTGCATTTATGACAGCGTGATTTCTCATCAGAGGACGTGCATTTAAATTGAACCATGCAAAGGCGGTGATTTTTTTATGCCGCTGTGAGAGGAATCCATTGTTAGAAGCAATAAACTCTGTTTTCCCTTTCTGTAAATCCGTCAGAAGTGAGACGGTTGCAGGAAAATGGAAGCGACAGTGCAGGGGAAAACTCCTTATGTGAAAAAGTACAATGCAGCCGGCGCGGCGGAGAAATCACTCGTCTACTGCAAGATACCACTTCTCCGCGACTGTTGAAGAGGACTAAATTTTCTTTATTGGATTTGTCGCTTTTGGAAGAACACTAATGATGATTCTCCGTAAACACATCAATGAGAGACTTGTAAAAATTAATTCGATGACCGTAAACACTCGTTATTGCTTTCTAAAAGTAACATAATTTTTACTCAAGCACATCTGCGCAAAAAGTGTAAATATAGAACAAGACCAATCAGACAACCTAAAAATATAGAAACGTCTCGTCCCTGGAAACGCATGCTTTTGCTCTCGGAATGGTTGACATTCGACATAAACATTACACACATCATTGCCATTGGCCCCGAAAATCTCTTCACGCCGTAAAGGTGGAGAGCAGGTATGTTTCTTGTACCAAGTTGGTCGTGTTCCAAATCACTATGAAGGAAGGAGAGCCATCTGGTTTGCTTACAGAATAAAATTACATAAATAGTATAATTGATATTGTACATTTTATGAAAGGAGTTTCAAATTAGAATGTAGGGTAAGTATAGGCGGTATGGTATTATGTTACTCTGCGGTGAGGTGATCAGAATAAGCTCAGCATCAGGTAAGATGGTAGGAATTGCCCTCATCATTCAAATTAAAATTAGCTATTCATTATATTCAAGCTTTTTTTTTTCGTTACCTGGATTCTATTAGCGGAACATACCATCTTGACTTTGGAGTTCCCTATTTTCTCTTAGGTAGTCTACATCAGGTGAATGTCAGGACAGTACTTTGAGTGACTTCGTTCCTTCTACTATGGATGGATAGTTGACACTAGCCCTTAAGATGCTGTAAAGAATATTAATATAAGATTTTATTTAAGAAATGAGAACATAAATATAAGGTTTCTTTAAAAACTAAGATCTATTACATAATTATTCTAATGCTTTGGCAATTTAAGATCCAGAAAGAGTTTCGACTGTATTCAGGTATATCTGTTTGAATAATAATGAATGAAATGAAAAATCAAAAACAATCGTGGAGCGAGAATTTCTGTTTTCTTTCTTTCTTGTTTGCTTGCTTTCTTTCTTCCCTTTTTTCTTTCTTGCTTTGCTGATTTTATGTGACTTATTTTTGAAGGAACTCAAACTGGAAGGAAGTGTGGTTCTAGAGAATGTACGAAGAGGTTGAAGCATAATACCCACTGATGATGAAATATAGACCGATATAATTACATGACTTCGGTTCATAGTGAATGTATAGTACCTTAATATCTTAAGCAACTTACGATACCGTCTCTATAAAAGTTGCGTAATTTTCGTATCTGAGTTTGCTGGAAATACTAGTTTTCTTGTTTTATTGTTTTGCTTCTTGCACTGAATTGTTTATATATAAAGCTCATACTTAAGCTGTGCAGCAAGAGATGCGTACAAATATCTGTTTAAGTGTTCTAAATAATGTCTTGCGTGTAAGTATAAAGAGTAGGTCTATAAAATATTGGGCGTTAGGTCTTGAGACATGTTAGTTTAGTTTTGAGCTTAAAATTTGGTTATACGCCAATCTTCCAAGTCGAAAGAAAACAAACATCGACTTGTAGTGGTTACCTAAATCTCTTGGTACATAACACGAGCACTAAGAAAAATGGGTTTATGATTCCTGTACAAACAGCAATCCTTTTCAAAGTCAAGTAGTTTTGGACTTTCATTGTCTACAGTAAACTCCGTCGCATAGTAGAAACTTTTGCAGCTATCTCTTTCCTGTTGTTTTTTCCTCAACGTAATAAATATATTTGGTAACTTTCAGTTGTCATCTAATAAATGCATTCTGTTATGAAATATAATGCATGAACCATATGACCGCGGTGACGAAGATTTGCGGCTGTATGTTTTAGTTCTCAAACCCGGACTTTAAATCCGTCTGGGGTATGACTGTTGCTACAAGTTCCAGTACAAAATTGCCGTAATTCTGTATCTGAAGCAGTAATAATAAGTACATTGTAATTCTGTATGAAAGTATTGTACTCGCACAGTAACTGTTGGCAAGTCCAGATAAGGGAATAATTGATACCAAAATGAGAAACTCCGTGTTCTGATTGAATTTAATGCTGGAATTCGTAACAGTATTCTTATGAGGGGAATACAATACACAAATAGGACCTACTAGATACTGTTTTGACGCATTTGTTATGACCAACATATCAATTTTATTGGATATGTGTGTGTTTCTTGCGATAAATATTTGTTTTATTAATGTAATAAGTCATTATTGTTCAAGGGCAACTTACTCATAGTTTATAAAAGTTATGACGTCATGCAAACGAACAATATGATATATTTCTAAGAGTTTCGCAGTAGCTCAACAGATGGCAGCACCATTGTCGTTGTATTAGTTAAATGGTTAATTATTTTATTTAATACAGAATTAAGATCTTTCGTTCTAAACTGTTGTAATAATAATTAATCTCATTTTAATGTTTCAAACGTTTAAAGTACACTGTCAAAACTAAAAATGAAGTTAAAATATGTATATATGCAAATAGTTAATTAACATATGTACGTATATAGCAGTAAGCGTTCTTGTGAGCTGGAGGAAAATGTAGAGGGAATTATATTTTGAAACATCTTATAATTAAAGAACCTCTGAATTTGAATACCGTCTTTTTCTTAAATGCAAACAGTTTGCACTGTATTGGGCTTATAGCTCTTTTTGGTGTAAACTACGTCGTATTTCTTCTAACTCCTGTTAGTAGTTCTACGAAAGTTAGCAATAGCCCTAGCAGTGTTCCTGAAGAGGGGCATGTCAACTTCTCTACGGGAGTAATTCAAGATAGGTATTATCGTTCGCTGCTTTCATCAGATCTGGAGGATCGAAGAAACTAGAAATTCGATCCTGGGATAGATCGATGCGAAAGGCGCCAAGGATAAATAACAGATTTACTGCATCGAGAGAGTCTCTACTTGAAGTAACCAATATTCTGAACATTGTGGTTTTGTTATTATCGCCCAGGAAAAGACCACAACACATTTTGTACATGTTTGAACACCTATCAATTTAGAGTATAGTGACTCCCCACCATCGGACGGTCTCTACATATCTTACTATCTCCCCCTTTTTTTTAGTCTGTTTTCTTTTTCTTTTATTTTGTTGCTCTGTTAGTTCAGAGATGAAGATATTTTTCTTAAGTTGACATCGGTGTATATATATATATATATATATATATCAAAGGCTTTTCGTTCGTCCAGGTGTCAGATGTGCCGACCCAATCCTTTTATCTGTTTCATTGTTGCTTTCGCGAGCTTTTTTTTATATATGTCTACTCTTCTTTTATTACTCAGTTTTTTTTAATATTTTATTGTCTTTCGTTCTTCGTTTATTTTACCTTCGTTTTGATTTTTATAAATCATCTTTGATTTTGATTGTTCAGCTAAATTCGTTTTGGAAGTTAGTATGTTGCCCACAGCTATTCTTCTTTTGCCTTCGGCTTAGATTCTCGCTTTTGATTGGCTAGCGATCGATAGAGTTAATTGTAGATGGCCGACGTTTGCGAAGGTTGCGGAGAATAACGGCTGCGTACGAAAGTTCATATAAAGAATGTAAATTTAAGCAACCATGAATATAAATTATTAAAATTTAACTCAACAGCCTCTGTGTTTTAAAAGAAAATATTGGTAGCAGGTATTCTGGTCTGCAGCGAGGAGAGGCGATATAAATATATATCTCGTATTTCCTGTAGATATGGTGGTGGTGAACGCTGCTGGCCTTATGGATTCGTCTGGAAGAGAACAAGGTTGTTGAGAATGGTGGTTTATTTAATGGAGTTCAGTGTGTGTGAATGTGATTTTCGTTGTGATGTGCTTTCAGTATAGTGTCAGTGGTTGTTTACCCGTTCTTTTAAATCTTATATTTCATGGTGGGTCCAGAACCCCCTTTTTGTGAGTGTGTGTGTGTGTGTGGTTAAGTAAAGTGGTTCTTCAGCTTGCTGTTTGCGTGGTTTTCTTGTGATGAAGTGTGTGCTATGAATATGGCTGAATAATTTCGCTGACCATGGTTCAGTTATCCTGACGCAGGTATGTAGTGGTTAATATCTCAAATTTCTTGCTCTCAAAATCCAGATATGATTCACAAATACAATAAGTTTTGATCGTAAATTTACAGTATGAAAACCATGTATGTGATATGAAATCTAATCTAACCTAACCTAACTCAACCTGATGTATATTCGCTTGTTTGCTATCGAATTTGCGGTTAGGTTACATTAGTTTCAGAACATATAAAAACAGAAACTATCTTATTTTTAAATCTCGAAACTAAATTCTGCTCAGCGATAATTGTTCGTGTTCAATTGTTTTTTATGAACGAAATATTGCAATTTTTAAGTAGAAATTTGGTCGTAGCTGGGCTAAAATGTAAAATACAAACCCAAATTTTGGAAACAAAATTTCATACTTTTCTTTCATTATTGTGTTAGAAATTTCTGCTCCGCTGAGGCTTAAAGCGTTGCTGTAAACTTTGATTTTGTCATGTGAAAACAAAATATATGAAATTCACAGCTAGATGTGATTCTAAAATTATCTCAAAGCATTTTTTTTAAATGCAATTCAGCAGTCAAATTATTTCGTAACGCATTTTTGCTTTCACTTAAAAAGAATTAATACAATTTTACCAATTATTTATTGTGTAAAGGTTTCATTCAAGAAGTGGATAGTCTACCTATATAATATGACTCTGATTAATAGTATTGCAGTGTTTGAAGGTTCTCAACCTTCCGTTATGTCAATCCGCGAAGTGATATTTTCCGTATGCACATAATAAAGTTACTCAAATGAGATTAGGGCAGGGTGTTTCATTCAAATGCGTAAGTAATTTCAGAGAATAGCCAAATTATCTAAGTTTTGCCAAAAATTTCGTGACCAGTGTTAATTTGCGCGTGGCTGATTTGGCATTGTACTTTTTAGTGACTAATGTTCGGGTGGTCCGGCCCTCAGATTCTCGGGTACCGGTTGATAAATGTGTGATTTAGATTTTGGAAGAACGAGGTTAGGTGTTGGATACGGGATTGAAGTTGCAATTTTCGTTTTGGTCGGGTGCACTGGCACCCTGCCGCGGAATTTATTCTACAGTGTCGATGTAAAAGTTCGGCTACTGTCCCAGGGACGGGAACTGGGTTCCGCTTGGGGAATATAGTTCGATGTTGTGTTTTATTTTCGCGTTTTATGGAAAGTGAGTTTCGATAAAGGCGATGAGAATGGTTACAGAACAAGGTTGAAAAAAACATCTTTGTTGATTTCTTATTTAAATCGATTTTTTTTATTTAAATCAAAATTTTGGATTCAAATAACTGGCGGCACTGAAAAAGCTGCTAAGGATTTTTTTTAAATACCTTAACCGGTAAAAATTAAAGTAAAATTCATGAATACACCGTGTATGTAGTGTTCGCTGCAGAAGATAGCCATGGAAAATAAGGCAATTACAACAACTTGTAATAATTTTGAAAACAAAGGAAGATATGGCGTTACTTATTTTATATTTTACAAAGAAAGTTAACATGTAGGAAACTTCTATGTTACTTTCGTCGATATACGATGAATCGTTTTAGAGGGGTATACCCCGTAATTAAGTTCGAAAAAGAAACAATTTACAATGTTTCTATGTATCAACTTTCCTTCTAAGATGAAGTCTGTGTCTTCCTTTCTTCGTAAGCAGTTGTAAATTCTATAATCGCGATTGCTGTTTTTTCTCTAGACTACATTTTCTTAACGAAATATTCTAGGATTAAATTTACTAAGATAAACTTGAGCTCATTTCACTTAGTTATCAGCCCTCAAAACTGTACTATCAATTTGGGAAAGCCACATGACAATATTCCATAATGTATGAGAGCTATTTTGTAGCCGCGATAGTTCAGTGGTAGAGCGCTCATCTTTAGTCCGCGGAGTTCCCGATTCGATCCCGGCTCGTGATTTCTGGTGAGCAAAAATCGTGCGCGTGGGTTTTCTCAGGGTTCTCTCGTTTCCTCCCACTTTCTTCATTCAACTAATTCTCCCATCAACATCCATTCGGTTTGATCCAAAGTTGCCTAAAGGTCTTAGATAAAATTCAATTCAATGAGAGCTATTTAATGCAGTCAAATCAATAGAGGATACGTAGCTTCGCATTTTCATCCTTCAGCATACACATAGGTAATACAAATTGTACACTTATAATATTAATTGCGTTCCTACATTCTCTTCTAAATTTTTTCCAGTCAAAATGAACGAATCAAATAGTTCGTTAAAATGCTAGGTCATTCACTTTAGTTTTGGTTTACATCATAAAGAACATATGATCACGCAACGACTAAAGTGTAAATTTCAAGCTTGCTTATGATTCAAACCACAGAATGGTTGAAAATACTGCACTTTGTTTCCACTTTTTTAACAAAGAAATTAGTTTTGATTTAAATCACTGATTTTTTTTTTTTTTTTTACTTTAAAAAAATCATATAATTTAAATTGCGATTTAAATCAATCAACTTTGTTACAGAATAAGGCAGATTGTGCTGTAAACTAGCCTGCCTGCTCGATAACCTGATGGGGGCTCCTGAATCGTAACTATGTTACAGTAGTTCACTAAAATAGCTCTCGTCGGTTCTATGATTGCTTTTTCTTCTTCTCATGTTTATCTTAAGTTTCTTTCTTCCTTCTTCTGCATAGCTTTGATGAGCATGGGCTCTGAGTATGCAGACTTGGAAAGCTGCTGAGTATTTTATTAAGCTTTTTTTTTTCCTTTTGGGAATATACGTATATCTACGTCATACGTAAGTTCTTTGACTATATTTAAGCTGATATATAAATATTAAATAGTTAAGTTTTCCTGTGAGGTGTTCTCGTCGAAGTCTCCCCGCTCCCTTTTGTCTTTTCTCGTGCTTTTAGCCTTCTGCTATAGCCAAGCTCTCTACGTTCTGGCACTTCTTTTCATACATGCTTTGTGTGCTAAGACTAGTGCTTATGATATCTTCGTAGGGTCTTATATGCTGAAGCAGGGCACCGATGGGTAGGTACTCGCCGTGACTTCGTCTCCGATAGCGGTTCTTTAAGTTATTATTGTGCCCTAGTCCGTGGCTTATGTAGAATTTTCTCCTGGGTAGGTATTCTGCTACGTTATATAAATATTTGGGCATCCCCCTTTCGGCAGCAGCGCGCCATGTGTTTTCTGTCTGCTTTTAGGTCTGCCTGCTTTCGGAATTCGGAGATAGCATTACAAGAGACTGGCCTAGTAGTTTTTGAGAACATTTTTCGGGTAAAAGTTCTTCGTGTTCTGATGGATACTGAGACCTCCTGAACAAAGTAGACTGATCGCAGACCTCCCCTTCTCTAGAAATTCCAAAACACTTCGAAAATGGTGTCTCGGTACATCGCTCCCGAAATTTTGGAATGCCTTAGGAAAGTGATACAGTGATTAATTACTTCACTATCTTTATTCAATATTTATTTATTTATTTATTTATTTATTTACTCGCCTATCACAGAGCAATTGCTCCAATGAAGATAGGTGTTACCCAGTACAATCAATGTTTTAAACAATATCCATTTTACAATTCTGGGGTATAATATATATGCTGAAAACATAAGCAACTTTGCCTAGAATACAATACAATTTTACACAATATACTCACACCGACTAGCACACACGCACTCACACACACGCCCAGACATAACTGGACTATATATATTTCGTGAAAAAAGAATATTAGAAAAGAGACAAGTTGTTCATAGAAGAATATATAAATATAGTATACATTTAACATAGATTATAAACTCACGATATTCTAGGAATTAAATGAATAATAAAGAATAAAAAAAAACGGTATTAAACACACATAATTAAGTTTCAAAACAAAGGATACACATGGAAACTTCACCATTGTAATTGTTAACCTAATACTCATTTCATATTTCTACCATTGTTTTCTAAATAAAATAAAACTGTTTTCTTAAAATATGGTTACATTGCCAGTGGTTGAGTGGAGGAAAGTGCAATGTCTTCACACCTCCGTGTAAAACATATTTATTTATTTAAAGCACATATAGATACAGCATGTGGTAGCAATTTTACACTAGGAAGTAACGTAGAAAAACAACGAAAACCAAATATAACAAAAACAGAATAACTATAATATGAACAGAAACAAAAATATATTCAGTCAGCAAAAGACAAAAAAATTCATAAAGGCAAATTTTCCTCAGCAAATTAATATAAAAATTCTGAGGCATAATATAACGTACCAAGAATTACTACTAATTAATTGATGTTACGTACAGTGCAAGAAAACATCAATTAACAACTCAACTAATAAATCACGATGCGACGATCAAAGTGAAGAACAATCCAAGGAAAACCAAACAAAATAGTAGTCACTATAATTAAATTCAGTTACGGATGAATACTCTCAACTTCCACTCTATTACTGTCCAAACTCCTTGAGTTAATACAATCATGCTTGGTAGAGATTACCCAAAATTCATTTTAACTAGTCTGCAAACCCCGATGCTAAAACTAATATTCATATCCTGTGCATTTCGGTTCTTTGGAAAGGTCGGGTGTGTCTTCTGATCGGGTAGTTTTTGAAAATAACATAAATGAAGAACCAAATGATACTCAGATTTGCCAAAAGGGGATTTCCGGTTGTTTGCGTAATCGATGCGCGTATCCTGGTGCAATGATGATAAAAAAAAACAATCATCTAGGTTGACAAAAATAATACTCATCTCTTAGGACGAAAGTAGCTCAAAGGAGCTAGAAGTCCGGCTGGGCGGCCCTGCGGGCCCCAGTAAATACTTTGCCGTACCCGTTGCGCGCAATTCTTTATCCAATCTAAGATTACTATCACTTGCCGTGGACCAGATAGGAGAGGCATAATCAATAATCGGCAAAACACAGCTTCGGAAATACATTCTAGGTGCAAGCATGTTAGTAACATCAGTGAACATAGGTATGGGACAGTTTTTTCATATCTTTGGAAATTATTTAGTTAATGTGATTAATAAAGTTTAATTTAGTGTCAAACGCCGAAATCTTGATAGTTGAAACCACGGTATGATCTGGTTGTATGTCCTCGAAGTGTGTGTGTGGTGGTGGTGGTGGGGTTGTACGAGGGGCCACACCGTGCCCTTGACTTTTTCATTTTGTATTTGACCTACCCCTAAATTTTTATTAATGGAAGCCCATTGCCTTTACTTTCAATAGTCAATCGTCGGCGTTATATGCAAGCGTACCCTTACCTTTTCTAGCCCACTTCTACAACTATTCCCTTACCTTTTCTAACCCACTTCAACCACTGGGTTGCATACTTGATAGTATCTCATGAAAGTGTTTGTGTTTAAAGTAAATGTAATAGCTGCAGATTTTGAGGGTTGAGATTAAGTTTCCAGTTAATATAACAGTTTTCTAAACATGTTAAATTATTTTGTAGAGTAGTAACGTCTGTGGGAGATTATATGGTGTGAAAATTTTTCCAGTCATCGGCATTAAAAATGTTGCAGTTATCGACGAGAGACTAAAAAAAATCTGCATTTTTTTTAGTCTATTGTTTAAATAAGAGGAGAGTGGAGCTTCCATTCCAAGAAACCGTGAATATTGAATCTTTGTTATTTTGGGAATAAGGAGTGTCAAATTTACTGAACCAAATGCTTTGGTAAAATCTAAGTAAATGACATCAAGGTCGTTTTTGGATTTTAAAGGAATAATGGCAGTAACTTGGAGAACTGCAAGGGCTGTTTCACACGAGGCTCCTGGGAATAAAACCATGTTGATGGGAGGAAAGATGGGGAAGAACATGCGCTAGAATACGTTTTGATATCTTCTCACAGATTATCGACAAAACAGGAAGAAGAGAAATTGGCTTGTAAGAGGTAACTAAAGATTTCCGTCCTTTTTTGTGAATTGGTACAACATCGACTTGTTACCAAGAGTCAGGGAATTTTCCTTCATTAAAGCACTTGTTGAAAAGTGCTTGTTGAAATCGGATATGTCATTAAGAGTTGCAACTCTTAAAAATGAATTTCGTTAATACACAAAACTACATTTTTAATTATTTTTTTTGAAGGTGTGATTCCGCGAAGTATGAAAGAGTGTTTTAGAAATTGCTATTGCAAGGAGTTGTGCTTAATTCGTCACCAGTGACAGATTCACAAATTGGCTCGTCAGTCACAAGGCAGTTGGGATCTGTTACGAATAGGTACGTTGTTTCCTTTCTGCTTGTTCACACCTCGATTACTATTTCCCCATCAAAGAAAACAAACGTTAATCTCCTTATTTATGGTTCTTACTTCTATAAGCTACCCGTTGGTCCTTTTTTTTTTTTTTTTTTTTTGCGAACAAACATTTCGGGAGATTTGCCAATATCGGTTAAAAGGCGACGTAGAAATCGGATAATTAATTCTCTGAAGGGAGTGAGTGAACACTCTTGTATTACCATTGGCACGTAAAACTGCTAACATTGCCAGAATTTATGTTGAAAAGACATGAGGCATTCACAGGCCCTTAAATTAACAACAAACACGAAGAACTTGTATATAAAAAAAAGTAACTGTTGTTACGTCTTACACAAGATCACTTACATAATCTTCAAAGAAATTTATATTCCATATTGGTTGGAAAAATTAGCATTTATTAGAACACGCACAATGAATCTAACTTGCCCATAATTAGCGCACTTAGTCTTCAGCTAGAGCAATGTACCAAAATGCGTCCCGGTACGTTTGTCACATTTCTGGACAATCAATTTGTTAATGTTTTATGGGCTGAATGAATTCTTTAATAGCGTATCTAAATAATGTAATAATTACTGCTCATAACTTACCTCAAATTCTTGTTTGGTCTCCATAGAGTGATTTATCACATTATGATATACGTACATTCTTTTCACAGGTACTTACTTCACATTAAGTCTTACTCAATGTTTCTCAGTTGGAAAGCTACAATTAGCCCTCCCATTAAAGCATTCAAAGAACGAATAAAATATGGAGTTAGACTATTGACAAGAAAGGATCAATAATAATTCTACTTGTATCTTGAATGTAATTGAATTTAAAATTTCAGTGAATTGTTTTGCGACTGCTTTGTATAACTATTTGAGAGGGAACAATTTTCGAAATTCGTAACACAACTGTGGTCAAGTGAGTTAGCGTGTTCCATTTCTTCAGAGAGAGAGAGAGATAGAGAGTGACTGACTAACTAACTAACTAACTAAACCAATCAATCAATAAATCAATCTACTTTGGAGTTTACTGACTCAATTATTTTGATCCTCTCTGAGCAAGTTACACAAAATATTTTAACCTCGACTTAAAGAATTAATCTACGAGTCAGAGATAAAATAGATGGCAAATCCCATTCTCTACATCTTTGCTGCCATCTGGTGTTGGTTCATCGAAACTATAGAATTCAGTAGGAGTAGTATGCAATGATTGTCGTACATTTTATTTAATGGGAGACTAAAATGATTTGTGCAACTGGCCCTGTAAGAGGTTTGAGGGACGCTTGTGTTCGGTATTTCTATTGATAATTGAAGTTCACTTGTATAATTTTATCATGCACTGCCGTAATATTGAACTTATTTTTAATTTTCACATAATTAAATTGACATTTGCTAAGAGGGCATATATCCATCAGAGTAGGCTTTTGGGAATAAATAATAATTCTATCCATGTTTCTTGAGCTTCCTCTTTATTGCTGGTTTCAAAGCATTTTACTTGTATTTCTCTCGCTAATGAATACTAATTCTGATTTAAGTATTTTGTAATTAAACTTAGTTCTATTTTTTGTAGAATTTTGAAATCTCTAAACCGGTTCCGCAATTCCTTAATTGAAGGCACTTGTGAGTTCTCTTTCTAACAATTTGACAAACAGGAAAGTATTTTTCTCAATGTTAAAATCAAATTTAGTTATCTGCATTTGGAAAACAAAGTCCTCTAATTTCCACAATCTTCTGAAACATTATTTGTACCATTATCGATAAAATTCTTTATAGTCCAGTGAAATTAGACATAAACAAGGACATTAAAAAAAGAAAGAAAAAAGAAACCTTTTGCAATAAGTACTACCACTACTACTGTATTACACAAAGTCCCAAAGTATCCCGCTTCGGGTATAGGGGTTACGACGTAATCAATATGGCGGCCACGCCCAAACACAGACTTTTACTTAAACGATAATATCTTCTTTCCGAATTGAGTTACAAACTTCGTTCTTGCTTCAAATTGAAGATAATTATTTGGCTCAGTAATTCACGTTCATATGGAGTTTATATGCTGTCGCCGTATTCAAATATGGCGGTTGTTATTTCAGAAAGTAGTTTTGCTGCTTTCACTAAATAATTTTAATAGCAAATAACTATGAAACTCTCACACATACCAAAAAACACCCTGAAATAAACGTGATAGCGCGTTTGAGCTAGCTAGTCGGTTTTATATGATAGTGCGTTGCACTTCAGTACTCAAAACTAAACACCATGCTGAAAATTTTCGATAGGCGTTACTTCTCAGTTGATCAAGGTAAAAATTTCAGTCTTGCGTTAAATTAAAGAAAATGAATTGTAAAATACCAGAGAAATTCCGCGTCGGGTTTCGGGTTTATGACGTCATGGATATGGTATTCGTCAGTATTGGGAATGAAATCTTTAAACGCGTATGACATCTCTCGGAATAGCGATAGAAGCGTTATTTTTGTATAAAATTCATGGGTATTAATTGCAAAATGACTATAATGAAAATTTTTATTCATTGCTGACCCTCACTGCGACATATCAAGGGAAACTGATAGAAAATAGTTCCTTGATTTAATTTTCGAAGCTTATGTAAAATAACTTCAGTAATTGTAACACAATCAGAATACGTAACAGTAGAGTTACAGAGCACTTTAGGAGCTTCAAAACGCTATCAGTATTGTTTGTCCATCTTAAAATTTAAGCTAGTTATGTGTGTGCATGTAATCTTAGTGATTTTTGTGCTAGCTCTATAGCAAAAGTTCTTGTTACGTGACACATTTATTCAATACGATGGTGGGACGTCATCTTCATGATTAGTTCCATCAATAACCTGACAGCCATACTCCTGTTCCAGTTCACATTCTTCTTTTCACAGTATTTGGGTGAGGATTCGAGCCCGAGCCTTCCAATCACACCAGTTAAAGATTTTCTACTTAGATAAGATCCGAGTTGCTGAACATAGAAGCATATCTCCATTTGCTTTTAAGAATTGTGTATGTGTGTGTGTGGTGGGGGAACTTTCTCAGCAATTCATCCATTTTGAGTTCGCATCATAATTATGATTACTGCATCACATAATTCATCCTTATGGAAAGAAAGTTCTTCATAAAAATCGTCAACATTAAAAGCTGAACAAATCTCAGCGAATTTTAAAGCATTTTCTTTTTAAAAAAAAAAGAACATTCAGTATTGTCTTTCAAATAAAAACCCCCCCCCCCCCCCCCCGTCTCAAATATTTGAGGAGCACTAAAGTCATAATGACTTCAATTATGGTGATGGAACCATGTAAGGCAGTCAGCAAAGGAATATTTTCACAGGATTGAATGAAGTCCAGAATTGGTAACTGCACAGTTGTAATCACGGCAAAAGCTAAATGATTAAATACGGGAGAAAGGCGTCCCGTATGCTGTTAAAACGGGACAGCATTTCTCACCTTAAAATACGGGAAAACCCGTATAATACGGGACACCTGGCAACCCTACTGTCAGTTTGTTGTTTATTCTTCAGTTACTCCCAATATTCGTTTCGGAATTTCAATACAGATAAATAAGTAACACGCGATAGAAAGACCGACAGATATTAGATGGTTAGTCCTTAGAGGGTTTTGTTTCAAAGAATCGTTCTTACCAGGCGAACAACAGACCAAAATAACTTAATAGATTAAAATCGTTTTGGAGGTTAAATTGGTACATTACTCCATATCTTTGTAATTTGTGTAAAAACAAAACTATTTCACTTTTTTTCTATGAAAACAGGTCCAAACTATTTTAACTACCCATTTGCGATCTCATTTTAGTTTATCGTACATTCGTTTAGGTATACTAAATGTTTTGACTGTTCAGATGAATGCTTTTGGAAGTCGTGTATGTAGAATTATTTGAGATCTCTGTTAAGATAAATAGAACGAAATTTAGTTTTCTTTCCATAAAAATGGCAGTGATTCAGTTGAAGAATTTATCAGGACATGCAAAGTTTTCAACTGAGTCAACAGTGACAGCAGCTTCCATTTCGTCAGAGATATGTCATCATTAAACGAAGAAGGGTCTTCGCGGCTGGCTTTTAGATGCCGTTTTGGGTAAAAGAAGACTCATCATCATTCCATAATTCCTTCTTTTTTTCTTTCTTTGTTACTTTCCCTCCTCCTTTCCATAGAGGAAAAACAGAGATAACAAAAGCAAATAGAAACCATTTCCAGCCTTTCAGGAGTCATGCGAAAATGTCCTGTGCATCTGCTGAGAGTTTTTTCCAACCTAGTATTATTCCAGCCATTAGCGAAAGCATTCAACGTATTATATAACCTCTTGCACTGGAGGGGATACATTTTTTCAACAGGGTTGTTTTGTTCATATGACGCTAGCAGCTCCAAAAAGATTCTTTTTCGGGAACTAACGAGAATATCAAAATTATGTTACAACTTTCTTCTTCCTTTTTGTATGGATATTATTAGTGTGTGTTCCACAGATCTGGCATTAAGTGATAGTTTTGTGCAGTTGGGCCATAAAAATGAAGCGACCATTCAGAGGTTGTTAAAGCTCGCAGCAAACGTTCTCAGAGGATCTCATCCAGGAACGATCGTTACCGTTTCAGGGAGTCACTGCTCCACATATGGGGAAGAAGAGCACAAGGGGAAGGATTTTTACGAGATTCATAACTCTCCTCTCCTCTGTTGTATTAACCTTAATAGTAGCGATTACTTCCATACTCCTGCGACATCCGTACTCCTCTTTTGTCTTTGACTGTTGCCCCTCCTGGATGACAGAATTTTCTTCTGGTTTTATCACCCGAAGTAGCAGAACAAGCCCTTTGTTTCATTTTCCGAACTCTCCCCCCTTTATTCATGGCATCGTAAAATGGTTATCTGATCGTCACCAGTAATTACCATTGTTTCAAAATTAAGAATGATGATGACGTTTAGCTGTACAATAAATAATGGGTGTGATTAGATAACTATTCTTGGATACAGACCTATATATACGTAGCTAATTTCATGATGAAAATAAAGCTTTATTCTATCATTAATTGACATCATAATTACTAACTTTTAAATGGCTTCTTTTCCTTTACGACAGACCTTTTCCTGTGCTCGTAAAGAAATTCTTGCCAGTTTCTGGAGTACCCATTCCACGCAGGAATTAAAAATTGCCACTTTGTTTTGTAATATATTTCACGCATGAGTACAAAATATCGAGTTACATTGACTATGGCTCCAAGGATGCCTAATTTTACTGTTTGTTTCAAAATTTTAAGTTTTGAATTTTTAACATTTTCTCAATTTACACTTCAGACCTCAACTTAAAATCTACTGAACGAAAGCTCATGATTTTTCATCTATAGATTTTTGTATTTGCTATAAAACAAACTAAGTTAGGATTGATTATCTTAGAACAGGGTTTCTCAACTTGGGGGTCGCGGTTTGTGTGCATGGGGGTCACAAGGAAAGGTGAATAAATAATTTAACTAGGCTTTTGTAGGTTAAAACTAAAAAATTTCAAAGAAAGTATTTTATTTTCCTTGTTGTTTTTAATAATTAATAAATATAATGTAGTTTTCTGAATAGTTTTGGGTAATTTAATTAGGATATTTATTATAAATGCAGGAAATAAACTGTTACGTATTGAAATGAAAAGGAAATATTACAGAAAATAAAATAACTGTGGGTCGCCGGCTAGAAAGCATGGTGGAAGGGGGTCGCCGGCTAGAAAGCATGGTGGAAGGGGGTCGCCGGCTAGAAAGCATGGTGGAAGGGGGTCGCCGGCTAGAAGGCATGGTGAAAGGGGGTCGCAGCCTCGCAGGATGAAAAAGGATGAGAAACGCTGCCTTAGAAACAGCAAGAGGAAAGAAAACGATTGTCACTATAGTCTATTTCGATGCATGATAATAAAGAAATTCCCTTATTGTGTGCATAGATATAGCGAAAAAATTTTTAAAGACAGTAGTAACCCACTCTGCTCGTTTTCATATCCACTACCAGTTTTTTTGGAAAAGGGTACTTTCATTCGTTATTTACAAGACGGCAGTATTTTGAGAAAGTGGTTTAATTTTTATTTATGGCCTTCAGGCATCCAAGTCTCAGGCTGTTATAGGGGAGGGGGAAGAAAGCGGGAAGGTGTCGACCAAGGTCTAAGTTCAAAGTACATTCCTGGCATTTGCCATGGTGACAGTTAAAACTCCTGAAAAAACTCATTCAGGATTGTCGGCCGCTGTGATCGAACCCACGATCTCCCGAATGCTAAGCCAACGCTCTTCCACTGAGCCGCTGTCGCTTTTCATATTCATACTAAGCTAACATCGGAACATTTACGTACATTGGGGATCTAAGTGCTATACCTTATGCTATGTCAATGGTCTGTACCTATGTCCCGTAAAAAGGTGCAGAACCTAAAGTTTCTTAGGACTCAACCAAAAAATTTCCTTTGTACCAATTATCTCTCTTCATGTTATTATCTTAAATAAATGTTATTTTGCTGTGTGTTAAATACCACGTGCCTCAAATGTGTGTCTTGTGCTGAATGTAGAACAGTGATCTTAGACCAGTGGTTTGTAACTGGTGTGTTTGTAAGAAAGACTCGCGGAGGAAAGACTGTTACTAATGAATTACATATAATTTCTTAAGTAAATTTAAATTAATCACAATTGAAAAATTTACAGCAAAGAATGTAGAGGATATTCTGGTTTGATATGTTTGTGAATATTGTAACTGCAAAGTACATACACTGAGAAGGGGGCGAATGGAACGTAATTACGCAAAAGCAGTATTTAAATCTTTTTGTGAACTGATAGATGCTGTCAGAAGAAGAAAGAGACAAACTGCGACAACCTAAAAACGTGATATTTTGTTCGTTTACGTAGCAGTGCAGTAAATATTCGCTTGCGTAACAACGCCGTATCTGAGAGAAAGTTAACGTCGTTGCTAATATGTTTTATGATATAACTGATGTAATTATCTGTCCTTTGAAGAATTATAGATATGGATATTAACGAGCATAAATCTCAGGAACCACTTAATTTAG